>BMAU01016306.1:0-190947 GCA_019973935.1 Trichonephila clavipes | reverse complement strand
CGAAGAAACGAGCAAAATAGGTGCAAAATGTCGTAATTTTACCTTTATTGTAAAAAATAAACACTTATTTTTCGCTGTTCACAACTCAACAAAAGAATACGTATACACCCCTTCACTTGGAAACCAACTGACGTAATATTCTGCGCAGATGTTAATCAAATCACACAACATAAACTCCCTCAATATCCCTGACCTTGAGTTTTTCCGTCACTTTTGGCCTTAAGCAAAACAAATGTTGAGCATTGCACTGTTCGAAAGCGTATTCATATACAGTACATGTAGTTGATAAAAAAAATGGTCCAGATATTTGACGCTTCGGATAATAAACATTCGGTTAAACGACGTTCTACTGCATATAGTAAGTAAAATTTAATTAAGTTATTGTTATTAATAATTCATTTTATAAATTAATGCTAATTATTTATTCCATAATTAATTTTTTACTGTTTTTTGTTCCCGAAAATCGCCAAAAAAAAAAGAATATGTTGAATGGCGTGTTGGAGCATGATGTGAGAATGGTGGACTTCCGAGCCTGGCTCCTCCCCCCACTTGAAAAATTCCACTGGTTATATCCCATTACACAATATTATATACAACGATATCAGAAATTTAGGGGGCAATTAACAATTAGAAATTTGTTGGTTTTTACTTTTGTATTCAAAAGGTTTGCAATTATGTTGTTTCTAATGCCACCCAATCGATGGTGTCAGATAGAGGGTATTGATAATCATCATAGAAAGTCTGTCGTTAGCCACAACCTTGTGCACCACGCAGGTTACAGCACTCTTTTGTTCCGTTTAATTCCAATTTTCAGGAAGAACACCCTGGGACTTCCCTTTCATCAACCTCCCGAGAGGACTTTAAGCTCGACGAATATGGCAGAAGGATATCATCAACTCTCAGAAGAGGAACATATTTAACTCATAACTATATTAAAATAGTAATTGTATTTAAATAATTACTATGGCTAATGAGATGCCTTAATGGAATACGAAAATATATAAAATCGAATTGTTATTGTTGCCCTCCATCTCCATGTCTAGCCAAGCTAGACCAAGTCCATGATCTCATTCACTCTCAAAAGTCCAACACCATTAGAGGGTCTTCATAAAGATCTTGTTTTGAAAGCCTGAGACAGTCAATACTGTGTTCTGGAGATGCCTGGCAGGCAGAATACCTTACATAAGTAAGAGGAAAAAAATTTCCATCCTTAAAGGTCAAAGTTCGGAGGTGGCCACTCCGGAAACGAGTCAGAATAGTTTGTTCCTTCCTGCTTGCTACATTGAAGAAAAAGAGAACCACCATTAATCTAAAATCGAATTTAATCAAAAGAAAAACCAAGGCTCTATTGTACTAAATTCTTTTAAGGTCAGTATTAACTTATGCAAGGGGAACTTGGTCCATGTCTCGAGCAGATGAGAACATGATAAGTATATACGAAAGGAAGATTTGTAAGATTTATTTTTGGAGGAATTCCGGAAAATGGAACGTGGCGAAGAATATCAAATTTCGAGCTCTATCACTCATGTAAAGAATTTGAGATTGTTCACTTCATTAAAATATAACGAATTAAATGGGCAGGTCACGTTATCAAAATGGACGAAGAACGCACCACTAAAAAAGTCTTCAATGCCCAACCAATTGGCACACAAAGAATGAGAAGGCCTAATCTTACGTGGATTGATGACCTAGAAAAAGATCTCATAGTTTTGAGAACTAAGAATTGAAGAACACTAGCCGGAAGAAGGCTAACCTGGAAAGGGCTTCTTGAGAAGGCTAAGGCCCACCTTGGGCCAACTGGACTGGGAAGGAAGGAAAAAATTGCATTTAAAAAACAAAACGAGTACGTAAGCTGGCCAACATCAGAAGCGATAAAAAAGGAATACCGACAACGTAATTATTACTATCGTAAAATCCGGCGTATAACACGCAACTACACTTTCGAACTGAATCTTTAAATTTTTAGGTATATTCTCCGTATAACGCGCACCTTCTTTTTACGAAGGAACTAGAAATGTACGTATTACGCGCAGAAATGTAAGCGTTATACGGCGAATATACCTAAAAATTAAAAATGCAGATTGAAAATATAGGTGAGCATTGTACGGCGGGGAACATTATACGCCGGATTTTACGGTAAATTAAAGCTGCCGGTTTAATATACCACAAATTGTACTCTGTTCGCTCTGCAATCCTGAAAATTTTCAGAAATAAAAATGATTGAAAAAAAATTGACGTAAAAAAACTAAATCATTCGTTAAGATAAAATTTTAAACACACACACACAGTCTGAACAGTTACACACACGCACAGTCTGAACAGTTACACACACGCACAGTCTGAACAGTTACACACGCGCACAGTCTGAACAGTTACACACACGCACAGTCTGAACAGTTACACACACGCACAGTCTGAACAGTTACACACACACACACAGTCTGAAATAACAGTTAAAAATAAGAAATCAATACAAACCCTTAATTCGTTGTTCAGATCAACGAAATTGAGATCCTTCACCTTTTCCAAAGACTGTACATCTAGGTAACGTTCATCTAAAGGTCCAAAAGAAAGACATTGAGTCGGAAAGTTTGTGTTTCCCGACATGAAATGTAGTTCAACGGGGATATCATGTTTGTTTAGAATAAACGAACCATGCCAGACAACGGGATTGTTCTATAATAAAAATAACAATAAAAAAACGGTGTACAGAAGTAAATGGAATGTGAATACACTATAATATCTGCAGTAAAGACTACGGACACACTTTACGTTATTATGATACAATTAAGGTACATGTTCAAGGTGTGACACACCAAAAATGATACTAAGTGTGAAACTTGAAAAATATAGTGGAATTGGGAACAAAAAAAAAACTGTTTTGGTGAATTCATCTCACGTACTTCCTCTAACCATGTGGCTAGTGTTACCTTAACCAATCACGCCAGTCGGGAGCACTACGTCATTGAGTGAACACGTGCAACAGCATTCTGCTGGAAAATGTTGAATCAACGTCAAGTTTCTTGTGAAACTTAAGAAATAAACAACGAAAACATTTCAAATATTAACCGAGGCTAATGTAGATGAAACTTTGTCTCGTGCACATGTGTTTGAATATCATACGCAATTTTCAGGGAAGGGAAAGTTTAAAGGATGAGAAATGTACTGGGCACTCAAATTAAGCGATTGCAGACCAAAACTTAGCCGCAATTCGTGATATGAGTGGGTTCCCACACCTATCAGTGGTCAGACTGTTAATCAACGCTTTTTTATTGAAGTACTAAAAAGACTTCGTGAAAAAATTAGGATAAAAGGCCAGAATTGGGAAGTGATGAATGGCTGTTGCACCAAGACAATGCACCCACTCACACGGGCCTATTTGTCCAGCAGTTTCTGACCAGTGAAAACAGTACTGTGACAGGGCATCCTCCTTATTCACTTGATTTAATCCCATTTGACTTTTTTTTGTTTCCTACAGTTAAATCTTGCTGAAAGGGAATTCATTTTACAAAAGTTGAAGAGGTTCAGGCCAAAACGGAGAATTTCCTCTGGGCCTTCCAAAACCCTCGCAACAGAACTGTTACCAGCAATGACAGTACCGAATTCAGAAGTGTGTTAATGCCGAAGAGAACTACCTTGAAGATGATAATGTCACGGAGAACTTATTCTGTATGTGCAATGATTTATTGGACCAGTCTCGTTTTTTCTCATCTCGTATACGTAATTACATTAATTCGTCATGAGTATAATAAAGAGATGTAATGGATCAGAGAGCAGTGCATTTTTACTATTATTATTTCCTAATGCAAAATTTACCTAACTGTAGAATACGCATAAATATCTCGTGTACAGTGAAGGGTGTAAAAGAATAAAACTTATTTCTAAAACTTAAATTACCTCCTCGTTCAATTTATTTATTCTTTAATGATATCTTCGTCTGAGGATGTATGGAAAGATAGCAGAGGAGTGTAAGAATTGAGAGTGAGTGAATGAGAATCATAAAAACGTTAAACCTTTAAGCAACAAAAGGGCTGTCGGGGACGGATCAAGTAATGGGGTGAAAACCTCACTTTAGCAGGCACCCCTTCTTCTAACTACCATACTAATGGGAGGACATTGAATCTCAACAGATTTAACGTGCAGAGGACTACAACAAGACAAGTCTTCAATGGCACCAGGACTCGAACCCACAACACACCATTCACGAGTTCGTGATCTTAACCACAAGGCTACCACGGTCACAGGGGACCGGATTGAACATGTTTGCCAGAACCTAACATTTTTCAAAATTTCAATACGGAAGACTAGTTGGTCATGTGACACTTGTAAAAGTTTTTTAGAGTGGGGATCTGAGATAATAACGCAGATTGTTTTTAAGCATTTATCTATGTAACAGCTTATTATAGTACACTTAAAACTATTAATTCGTCCATTGGCAAAAAGAAGAGAGAGAGAAATAACACCACTTCTAATATTTATTTAACAAAACTCGCCATGATTTGGATGAAATGCGACGATACGGTGTACGGGAAATATGTCGAGGCTCAAATGTCCTCCCGTTGGTGTGATGTGGAAGTTAAGAGAGAGGTGCCAGCTCAGGTGTCGTCCTCGTCGCTTTACCACTGTTGAAAATTACGAGGTTTGTCACCCAAGCCTTCGTGTAACTGAAGAGTGCGACGTTAATATTCACTCGCTCACTAAATACTCAATAAGAGATTAGAGCCCGATTCTATGCAGAGTTCTCAATTACCTTTTTAAAGTATTACTTGCATAAAATAATAAACTACCTAAAAATACGGTAAAGCCCTAACGTTGTCCACGAACCCCACATTATTTTTAATTTTCCGTGGACGGCTCCAGAAGTCACAAGGACACTCGGGGGTTCTAAGGGGGCTCACTTTGGGAGATTATTATTTAAAGTAGTTGTCTATTACCCATTTATTTCAACACAATTGTCTAATATATATTTATGCACAACAAAAGTATTGACGAGAATTTTGAAAAGCATTAAACTTAAACTCAATCAAAATTAATGTAAAATACGTACCGGAAAAGGTTTGTGAAAGATAATATACACTAGGCTTAGTTTCTTAGTTTGATAGATGTAAATGAAAAACCCAAACAAACATGGAAGTGGTTAACCTATTGACATATGGATCTGTGTATTGGAGTACCTAATTTTTCGGTAGTAAATGATTTTTTTTAAATGCCAAAGAAGTTCGCAGAGAGAGCCACCTATCTATATTTGATGACATTTCAGCTTAAGAAATGACAAAAGAACCGCATAAAACATTTATGATTGAAAGAGTTTTTCTTTATTCTTCTTTGGCGATTATAACAGAAATCTGTTCTGCAAAACTAAACTACTTATAAAAGAAATACTTACTGCAAGAGCTTCTGCGGCATCCATTCTGGATATCAGAGATATATCAAAAACTTAAGCGTTAATTTAATCTGAAAAAGAGAGAAAATTCATTCTGAAATCACAAGAGTTAGTTGAAATTTTTGGAAAAAAAAATCGATTTTTTAAATTTTTTTATTAAAAAGAATCACTATGCAGAGTCGGCTTTCTCTCTAAAGGGGTCTGGGTGTAAGAAACAATTTAGTGCCCTAATTTTTTCTAAAGTAAAATGAATTACAAACAAACTAATACATGTTTATTTAATGCATGATCTCTTTTTCCTTAGCTGAAAAATTAATTAGTTAAGAAAATTTACAATTTAATTTTTCAACGTTTATTGTAGCAAAATGTATTGAAGTGTTCTGCGCACATTCTTGATGGAAGATAATTGTTTATTAATTTTCTGAAGAGCACTCTGTGTACTTGCCAGAGTAGTTGATAGCGTAAAGAAAAGTTTTACCGAGTTAATACCCTTAGAAGCGCTCATAGTAATTAGTATTTAAGAAACGATTTGAGTTTCATCTACATCTGTATTATAAAACTTTATAGGCTGTGGGACATTGTTCTTATTAATGCTTTTCTAAAGTTTTTGATATCAGTGATTAATTTTAAAAATTTCAGAAATGCTATTTTATGTACTTTGAAATCTATCTTCTATCTGCATTATAACAGTATACAGTGTTCAAAAAATAACATTTTAACTCCGGTAATGGTAATGTAACTTCGTCTTCCTGATATTTCGAAATATAACCTTTTTCTGTTCGAAATCGTTATTCAGGGAAAATGTTCTGAAATATTCAAAAGTACGTTCTTTGCTCCGTTTAAAAATGCATTAAATTTTGTATTTCAGTTCTAGTTTTATTAACTAAATTAAAAACCAAGTCAAAAAATAATCATTTTTGCATGAAATAGTTTATTGACGAGTTAATTTTGGACAATATATAAGTATATTGGAGCTATACACTATGTGGCCGCGGTAGCCGAGGTGGTATAGGTATCAGACCAGTGGCCTGCCTAGTCACGAGTTTCGAGCCAGTACCACTAAAGACCCGCCGTGTAGGGCAGCAATGCACGTTAAATCTGTCGGGAGCTGAAACGTCCTCCGTTGGTGTGGTGTGGTAGTTAGGAGAGGGGGTGCCAGCTCAGGTGTCGTCCACGTCACTTGACCATGGTTCAAAATTACGTGGTCCGCCGCCAAAAGCCCCTCGTGTAGCTAAACAGTGTGACGTTAATAATCAATCAATCAATAGAGCTATACTATATGTAAATTGTACTATTAAATTAAAAAAAAAAGACTTGTAGTTTTCATTTGGTTCTATTAAAGGTAGATCTGTCTGATCAAATATCTTAAAAATTTTCGGACCTATTACGAACTTGACATTTACTAAATATCCGTATTTAAAACACGAGGAATATGTATTATTTTCATTTATTAACACGGGGGTATATGGTACAGAGTTTTTTATTTTCTAAAAAGACCAGTTTAGGTAGGGATCTTGAAGTTCACTAATTAAATACAAAAAAACTAAACACTCGTATCATCAAGAACTAGTTTGAAGGTTGTCGAAATTAAAAATCTACAATAATATGTGATGACCCCCTGGGTCACAGCTTGAATTAACCAAGATTAATTTGAGGCAAAAGAACCATCAAGAGCCATTTTGAATAATAATAATATTTTATTTATTGTTATACTTTTCACAAAAATCTCTGATAACATATAATAAGATAATGTTACGTCTCTTAAAGGGATTTGCCTTTATATTAAATTAAATTACTAAGAATGCATTAATTAATAATCTAGCTCAAACTGAAGTAAGGTTTACCGAAATAGAGATCAGAGAAACACACGTATTCGAATTCTTAACTTTCATTAACTTTAACTAAGGCGCTTAAACTGACGCTTTTTTAAGCGTGCGTGAATTATATTTACCGCTGGCTTATATCCAGCTTTCTGGTACGTCTCGCAGCACGACGACTCACGAACTAATCTCCTTGAAGATCTTCTAGTAATACGTTTAAAGATACTGGTTCAATAGCCAAATCGTCATCTCTCTTTGCTATCTCGCAACTCTCGACTTAAATACCTTATCTAATTTAAATATCCCGTACATCTTTTTGGAGTTAATTGAAATAAACACTAATTTATATTCTCCAGAAAGACGCCTAAGAAGATTAGTGGAAAGGTTCGTACAGATTCGTCACAAATAATGTTACGCTAAAATGTACTTTTCGGAATATTGACAACTATAGGGATTCTGTAAAGTTTTCAAGTGCAAGAGCACATTACTTGAGTTCTTGATAGTGTCGGGGACCCCTTCAATCACAGGTCCCCATTACTTAGCATCCACCGTAACATCAGATGGTCGGCCTGCAGTGGGGTTATGGAAAATAATTGCCCCCTCAAGGTCAGGTTTTGGGCTAACCTGAATCTTACAAAGGATTGAAAAACCTTTGTAATATAAACCTTAACCACATCATGTAAAAATATTTAAATATTAATCGTAAACTGGATACAAAATCAACCTGAGTCGAGTAAACAAAGTGAATAAAGTACAACATTAGAGAGTATTTTGTAGTATTTATTAAAATGGAAAATCTAACAACAATCGACAGATAACCCGGTAACTAAATAAAAAACGATACACTAAGATACATGAAAAATGTAAAATAATTTTCGATTTCAAATTCTTACGAAAGAAAAAAGGCATCGCTTACCTTATTCTTTATTTCTGAGCTTTAGAGAGTCTCAACTATATTCTAGCAAAATACTGCAACTCTTAAAAGGAGAGTTCGTTTTGTGATGCAAAAATAGGGAGACTAGCTCTCCCACTCTGATTCAGTTTTCGCAAACTAATTGGTCGTTGGGATGGCTTACGGAGTAATTTAGTCCCGTCGGACTCTAACCTCCTATCCTGGAATTTTTAGATGACTGTACTAGATTTACCAATGCCCTTTTTAGAAAAGTATTTAGATAAAATTAAAATTTAAGTTAAGAAGAATTGGAAAATATAAAAAAATGTAATGCGTAAAACATTTAAATGAAAGTTATGATTAAATAAAAAGCTCTTTTAAGAGCTAGAAATCATATTTCGAAGCGTCCATTAAGTGGGCGTGAGTTACGGTGGCTAATCGGGTTGCAGCAAGAACCAAGATCAGAAAGTGCGGGAAAAAACATCGGGAGGTGGGAAAAAGAGCTGTGGGGTAAAGAGGGCGATTTTATTGGTCGAGCCAGGAGTTCAGGTAATGGGGTATAAGGACTTTGCAAAAATAAGTAGCCAATCAGAACGATCTGCGATTCAACATAGTTGGATCGCAGTAAAATTTGAGAAAGAGTAATGTAAGAATGGAAAAAATAAAAATTAAGAGGGAAAATAAAAAGGTAGAAATTAATTAAAATCAGGATCAACCAAGATATCTCTTCGTCTACGAATGAAGGGATAGGTTGGATAAATGAGAAGATCTCTTGAATAGATGGGTTTTCATGCCCGTCAATGTTGCTGAAAAAGTTTAATGCTAATTTTCTGATAGTCTGTCTAATTGTCGGAATTTTAAGTGCTGATCGGATGTAGGCGTTCACTCATGTACCAGTGTGCATCGAGGATTTGTCGTAAAATAACATTTGGGAGATTTCAATGAGATTGATATTGGATCTTGCTGCGTGTGCCCAGAGTGGTGAAGCATATGTCAGAAGGGGTTTTAGGATCCAGAGTGTAGATAAGCAATTTATTATGTCTATTTAATTTAGACTTTTGCCAATAAGGGAAAAAAAGATTACTCGTAGCATTTTTAAATTTATTTCTAACGTATGTAATATGTTGTCTGAACGTGGGGTTTTTATCAATAATGACACCAAGATATTTGGTGTGTAGAGACCAGGCATCCTTTTTGGTTTGGAGTGATTTTTGGGGGCGGTCTTTTTGAAAGAAAATGATATTGCTTCAGTTTTCGAGGTATTAATTAAATTTTCCAAACGGAGAACCAGATTTCAAGGTGAGTAAGGTGTTCGTTGATATTTTTTGTGTTAGTGTGTTGGGATCGTAATGTCTACTTAAAATGGCCGTGTCGTCCGCATACATACAGATCATGGTGTTAGTAGTTTTAATTATGTCATTTTTACATAAAGATTAAAGCTGCCTCCTGATTGACACAATAGACTCTCTGCCAAAGCTGTACAACTATGGCCGTTTCGGCGGCCACACTCGGAAAATCAGCGGAGGGGGGACCGGTTCGCCTCAAAGATTATGCTACCGGCATCGTGCCTCTGCTTGCGGAACACCACTGACTCGGTAGGCACAGAACCACTTACAATCATTTTTCCCAACACAGACATCCGTCTTCAACTCCACCACACTTACGATTTTTATCATTACCACTGACAATCCCTTTAACTTTGAATGTTTATTAACTTAAAAGGTGCAAATCATATAAGCGAAAGCAAACCACTAACACTCATGAAAGGAGATTAAAATCTCTCTCAGAGATCATGTGCTCGAAGAACTGTCAACACCTATATGATGCAAAAATGATTTTAATAAAAAGAAATAAAAAACTTATACATTCCGCATTCTAAGACAGACAGAACTACTATTACTAATACACAGACTAAAAGAAAAATTTCCCCTTTAAATCTGTATCTATTTAAGTCTGTTTCTTCGTTTTTCATCTTCCGACTTCTTTTCTTTAGATAGAGCGTCCGAAACTGTGTTAATTTTCACTTCCAGGAATTAGTCATCAGGATCCCAGCATTACTATTACTAGCTCTTGCTCAAGATGATGTAGCTTGCACATATTAAAAAGTTATCAAATTTTGCATATTTGCTATTAATATTATACTCCTTTTCCTTCAGAATTTTTCGTTTTGAGAACCACTCAAAGTTTTTTTTTAACTCCACTCATTTTAGGGCCGTATTTCTTCTTGTCTTGTAAAAATACTTATTTTTGAACCAGAACAATAAATTCCGAAAAAAAAAAAACAGTTCTAATATTGAAAACGAGAAAAGGGAGATGAAGTGTTTTTACGATAGTAAAAGAACACACCCTATATTTAAGAGCATTGAATATAAAAAAAATATCATAAACAATTTTTTGAAACGTCTCTCGTTATGCTTTATTTGTTTGAATAATTATAATTCTAGACTAAATAATAATTTGAAATGCTCTCTATGCTTTTCAAGTATCGTAATACTATTTTACGGGGAAAAAGCATAATAGATGTGTACTTTATTAACGACTTCGCTAAACGAAACGAAATACATGAGGGGGAAACTAAAGATGCCAATAAGTCTCTGCCAACTGTTAAAAAGTAAATCATGTTTTTCCCTCCCCTACAGCTAATGTAAAGTATACTATAATAATACCAGTGATGAATTGTTTTTATCTTCCTAGCATAATATCCGATTCTCCATCTTACTTTTTATGTATCTGTTTAGTAATTTAGGTTTAAAAACCCACAAAAGAAAAGTATCTCGTCGTGGATTACAGTGCATCAACCAAAATATTTTTGGTTTGTTTATTAGATCAAAGAGAGATATGTAATGAGCGTATTAGAGTTTTCATTTTTGAATGACGTCAGATCGCCAATAGTTTATGTGACCAACGGCCTCGCCCTTGAGGGAGAGCAGTCCTCCTTTATAAATTCTGTTCTTCCTCGAAAAGTGTCCTCCTTACTTGTACTCCTTTTCAAAATTTTAAAACCGATCTGTTAATCTCTGTATTCAGAGATGAACCAAACATATTTCAATACGTCGGAAACTGGACTAAAACAAATATCACAAAAATAACAGTTTTCAATAGTGTTTTTTGATTAGCATCGCAAATAAAATGGCAAATATAGAAAAATGTGTTGAGTTTTATCGAAAGAAATGCCTGATGTTAAAATTGATGACAATGGTTTGTTTGAAGAAAGACGACTGATTGCATATTTAAATTCAAACAAATCAGAACAACTAGTAAATCTTCAAGATTTGAAATTGATAAAAGATGGTGAAAATACTTAAAACCAGTTCAAAAATGAACTCATTCCATATAAAAGTTAGTTATTCTTGTTGAATTTACTTTGTGCCCTGGAACTAATACAGTAGTTGAAAAAAGTTTTTCAGTTGAAGTAATGATTTTTGGACAAGAGAAAATCGTTTCTTGAATGTTGATACATTAGCTACAGTGTTTACCGTAAAATTAAGTAAGAAGGATATTTTGTTCAGAAGTTTCCGATATATTAGAAAATATTGTAAGGAGCTACCGCCTGCACCAGCAACAGGTCGAACGAGACGATATAGAGAGAAGAGGATCTGGCAACGTAGAGAGGAAAAAAGTTCGGAACGGGGAGAGAGGAGAGGAGTGACGAAAAAGCCGGGCTGGTGAAAAGTAGACACGGCTGAACGATGTATCGTAATCCCTGTAACATCGTAATATATTCTTATTTTAAGAAATGTCCCATCGAAAGTGTGGAATAAAACACAGTGGGACCAAATCCTGTCTCTAATTATTTTCTTGTCACAATTCGAACACGGTCGGAAAAGAACTCACGAGTTTACAAATATGTTGACAAAAAAAAAAAAAAATCATTCAATGGAAAAAAAGTACTCGATTAAGTTACTGGGCAAGAGGAATTTAAGTGCAATCAATGTACTTTTGTTTGAATTAATAAAATGTTTTCATAAATTTACGTTGTAATTTTTAGAAATTTTTTTGTCCTCCTTTTCATTGTAAAAACTGGTCAACTTACACAATTGAAGAATAGCTTAAAAATTAGATTTTAAGAAATCTGAAACGAATTTTGAGAAAATCTACGTTAATGGCGTCCAGTGAGGCTTTGGACCCCAGAAGCCTTGTCCCCCTCACACGCGGAGGTTGTGGGGGCGTACGTTACGCCACCGCGGCTCTGACAATATGGATACAGAAATTAGGCTTAACAATATTTCATTACTTCATTGTCAGGTCATTTTAGTGCTTTACGAGCTCTGGTTCCTATTATCTTTTAAATTCACTTTAATTTTTAAAAATAATTTCAATGAAGTTGTGTAGTTTTCTATATTAATAAAGATATGATCGGGGAACATATTCTTTTTAATAGAGCACCAGCACGGGGAGTCGTGCTTTTTCTCTGTGTGAGTAGGATGAGGGGAAAGAGCAAGAAACGACGAGGCATCGAACACTATCGGTAGGGTGGGGGGGTAGGAGTGGAGAAAAGCAGGTAAACTGCGTCATGACGTGGCACCTCCGCGAACGGGAGAGGGTTTTTTTTTTTCTCTCTCTCTCTTCCGTAGCGGGAGGGGAGGGTGACAGATCAGCTGATCTGTGCTGTGACGTAGATGGGCCGAGGAGGAAAGAGAAATTCTCTCTTCTCTTCTGACTTGAGCAGGCAGGGGGGGAGTAGTTCAAACTTGAATTGGGCGAAACGAAGACATCGATTGATGCGCAGCTTTCGTTTCAACAACGAAGGAGGGGAATGAAATCCTTTAATCTTGAGAATGAATGAAGAGGTAAAGGGTTGAACTAGAAGATGTTATGAAGGGTCGTAGAGTGAATTGGGTGGTTCAGGGATCCTGTTGTGATTGCGTTGGCTTGAGAGGAGATTGATGTATTTGGATGAGAGCTGATATGACTGTGAAAGTTTTTCGGCGAGAGTTCTGATTCTTTCGTTCAGAGGGTTGAATATTTGCGTCTTTTGTGGAGGTATTTAGTAAGTATGATGAAGAGGTGCATGTTTTTATATTCCAAACAACTTTTAAACCTGAAACTTCTTTGCCTTCATTGTGTTAAATAACATGTTAAACATTCCTAACTGACCGTAATGATACATTTTAAGAAGAAAAACTTATTTTTATAGGCAATTACTTCCGACGATAAGGTTTTTAAGTTTTTAATACTTAAAAGAAATTCACTTTTGGGCTTGCTTTCAATGTAAACTGGTTTTAATTTTGAATTGAGAAACTGGTAGCAACTATCTGTGATTTTTACATATTAAAACTATTCAGCAGTCCTTGTTAGAATAAAGTGTAAGAAGAGGTACTATAAAGTTGTAACTTATTAATAAAAAAGTAATCAAGATTGAACCTAATAGTACCTGCTATTTGCAAAGACATATCTACATCTACCAGCATTTCTTAACTTTTCGGAGGTCGTTATCATAGAACTCAGCAGATTGTCAATGTTCCACTCCTTGTAGGAAGTCATTTGTGTTGTCAAACCTCGATCGAAACAGTAGTTTTTTGAATTCTGGGAATAAGAAAATGTCACTTGGGACGTAATCGAAAAAAAAAAAAAAAGAAGAATGTGACAAAATTTCTAAGCCATGTTGATTTGATTCCTCAGCCACATTTGAGATGAGTAAAGGAAGTACGTTATCAGCATGAAGATGGACACTTATCGTAATCACCCCACCCTTTCTTGATTAAAGTATGATGCAGTTCAAGTTCAGCAGTGAGCAGTATTAGGCGTAAGTAATAGTTTGACTCATTTCAAGGTTTCACGACAGTTTCAAAAAGCAAAAAAAGCTGGATAATTTTCCCTACAGACTTCTGTATCTTAGTCTACTTACGAATAGGTGAGTCGATATGCTCCCCCTTTCCCTTTACTCACTTACATCTTTGGTCCATACTGATAAATTCAGGATTTGTCTACAGCTGCCAGGCGGCCAATACAATCTTCTTTGTCTTACGCCAAATAAAGAAGCACTAATTTCAGTAATAATATATTTACTACTGAAATCAGTGTTATAAGATAAGAGATAAACAAGATTATCAGAGATAAACCTTGCTTTTCACAATACGTCATAAAGCATTACTGTATGATTAGTTCTTTTAGTAACAGTTACAGAACAAAAAATTAATAATTTGAAAAATCTAAATGTTCTCAATAGCCAGCAATGTAACAATTCAAAAAATTACAGTTATATACTCATTAAATTTATAATATAAAAAACTGGCTTGAATATCGAATTCATCTGCATTAAAAGGTATTATATGAGTGATTTTTTAATTTCTCATTGGATTGTCAGTAGTCTATTTAAAACAATAACAATAAGAAAACAAAAAATAATATTTTTTTCTCCATATTCTTTGTTATAAAAAATCTTTATTCAAATTTACCACATAAAATTTGAAAAATTATTTTTAATATCTTTTTTAGTTGATTACATTTAAAAATTTAACACGCCATCCAAATGTGTGCTCATGATTTAATAGTAGTGAAAAAGGCGTAACTTGCATTTACAATGGGTTTAACAAAACAGCATGTGCAAGTAATGTTAGAGAGTAGCGCGGTTTGTTTTACCTTTAAAAACAACTCAGTCGTAACAAAACTAAATTTTTGGTGGATACTGAAATCAGTACAGCTCGGTATCGATGCAATTTTTGAGACTGGTATTTCATTGAAGATAAAATATTTTAAATCTATTGCTGGCTATATTAGATAAACTACAACATAATAATAAAGCAGCAAACATTTTTTCAAAAACAAGTAATATAAAATTAAGTCAATTCTACTTGGGTCAATAAAGAAAAATTTTATTTAATTGCTTTTTATTAAATAATAACAATTAATGTAAAAATGTATTTATATGAAGCAGAATCACTTTATTATTGGGTGGCAAAATAGAAAGCGATTTTTTCATTTTCCTTTATAAAGGGGTGTTTTAGAGGTATAGAACTTTAAATTGCAATAAAACAACAACGATGTATTATTCGATTGACATGATTTTTTTTTATTCCAAAGATAATCTTGTGGCATTAAATTTTAAATATGATTTCTGGCATATGACTGCCACGGCTGGCTCGGATGTAGTCCAATCTGGACGTCAATTTCGATGACTTTTCCAAAATTTGTGGCCGTATATCAGCAATAACACGGCGAATGTTGTCTTTGGTCAAGCGTTTGTGGCTTATCCGCATAGACCAATGACTTTTACATAGCCCCCACAGAAAATAGTCTAGCGGTGTTAAATCACGAGATCTTGGAGGGGAGCCAATTCACAGGTCCAAAACGTGAAATTAGGCGGTCACCAAACGTGTCTTTCAATAAATCGATTGTGGCACGAGCTGTGTGACATGTTGCGCCGTCTTGTTGGAACCACAGCTCCTGGACATCATGATTGTTCAATTCAGGAATGAAAAAGTTAGTAATCATGGCTCTATACCGATCACCATTGACTGTAACGTTGTGGCCTTCATCATTTTTGAAGAAGTACGGATCAATGATCCCACCAGCCCATAAAGCGCACCAAACAGTCAGTTTTTCTGGATGTAACGGTGTTTCGACATACACTTGTCGATTAGCTTCACTCCAAATGCGGCAGTTTTGTTTGTTGACGTAGCCATTCAACCAGAAGTGCGCTTCATCGCTAAACAAAATTCGCTTTTGAAAATCGGGAACAACGGCAATCTCGTTTTGGGCCCATTCGACGAATCTACGCCTTGCTTGATCATATTTAAAATGTAATGCCACAAGATTATCTTTCGAATAAAAAAAATTCATGTCAATTGAATAATACATCGTTGTTTTATTGCAATTTAAAGTTCTATACCTCTAAAAAAACACCCTTTATATATGTGTTGGATTATTATTTCTGTTTGTACTATTTATTTATTAATTAAATCTAATTATTCAAATAAAATAGTAAGTAAAATAAATCACATTATCAGAAATTTGTGCTACAGGACACAACGACAACTTTTTAATTTTTATACATGGCGTTGAACTATTATTTTTGTTTGTTAGTGTTTATACAAAAATTAAATTTAATTAATGAACTAATATTTGATAAAACTGTATTAGCATTAAGGGTCATCCACTATAAGTTTAAAGAAATGTACTCGACCATGAGTGGATGAATAAATAGGATTTTATTAAAGATTGAAAATATGAACAAAATTTATACAATAAATAAATACATATAGGGACAGTGCGAACTATACTAGTGAAAATTGAAAACCCCCCACAATAACAGTAGTAATGAAAACTATTTTTTATATATATAAATAATGTCTGATATTTACTTAAAAATAACTTTAACATCAACCTATTTTTTTGAAAAAAAAATACTGAAAAGTCAAGCATGTGGATGGAAAACTTGACCCACATTTCCTGTAATATTACAATTTTTTTTCACAGTGATTAGGGGGAATCAACATTTTTTTTCTCTCCACAGAATCTCAAAACGTAACAATGCGAAAAAGATTTTCTGGAATATAAAGGAAAGGAAAAATAAAATAAAATAAAAATTATGTGTAAAGAACTGCGACAAAGGTAATGAAGTTCAGATATTTCAGTTTTTTTTTTATTGTAAAAAGCCTAAGTAATTTTTGTTGAAACCAAACTTGCATTTTAGTATGTTTTAATATTTACTGTGTGATGAGAGAACACCTACTAAATAGTCACAGGGGAAAAAACCACTACATGCATCAAACAGCGTCTTTCTTATACATTTTTTTAAAGAACCACAGTCGAAATTACAAAACACTATAAAGTAAAAGACAGTCAAAAGCTTGGATCAAATTAATTCGACATGGGGGGAGCTGGGGTTATAAAATGGTGTAATGAACTTGTACTATTCACTATACTCGGTATTCATTTGATGCCAATCATTTTTTTTTGGTTATTTATATTGTTGAAAAAGAACATTTGTGTGTGTGTCTTACATCATCTAACCAAAATTACCGAAAAATCTGGCGTACAGCTCGCACCTAAACTTCAAAGCTGTATTTTTTAAATTTTTATACCTATTTTTCATATAATGCTCAACCCCTTTTTATGAAGAAACCTGAAATATAAAAGTACAATGATCTTATGTTTTAAAGCCATTATTCCAGATATTATCCTAAGCTTTTGAGAAAAAAAATTATACTTCTAGAGGTACACAACCTTTTAAGTTCATAAGCAATGTCATTTCTTTTAAATAAATAGTATTTCGATGTATGTAGAGAAGTCTAATTTTTTTTCATGTTCGTCCTTTTTTGTTTTGTCTTTAAAGCTGTCCTTTTTATACCCAGGGTATAACGCTCATCTGTAAATTTCGATCTTAAATTTTTTGTGTGTGTGTGTTAAAAGTGCGTGTTATACGCCGGATTTTACGGTGTCTTTGTCCCTTTTATCGAAAATTTAAATCTCTTTCTGGCAATGTTAAAGATTTTGAAGTTGTTTCTTAAACATTTTTCTTTGTACCTCCATACCATAGGACAACTTTTCCACACAAATAGGTTCTGATTAATTTTTTTCCACACAACCGCAATTCCTCCTAATGTTTATGTAATAGAGAAACCTCTCTGTGAACCTACACGATTTTTTCCTACCCTTTTCTCAGAATTTCACATGCCTAGTTTTTGTGTAGATAATGTAGCGTGTAATTCACTTTTTTCCTACCGTGTCTACTTTGAACTGTGACCGCAACAACTGAGTGGTCATGGTCGAGAATGGGTTACCAACTCAAATGTCGCCCTTTTCACTTGACCGAGGCTCAAAATTATGTGGTCCGTCGCTAATAGCCTTTGCACCTTCCATAGTAAGGTTAGCCTTCTTCTTGATTCTCATTTCCCTTCAGGATCTTCTCCTATTCCTCTTGTCTTCAATGACTGCTCTCCTCCTTCATGCCTGAGCCCCAGTGAAGTTGAAGTCGTCTTCCGGAAGCTTCGTGGGGGTAAAGCCCCGGGTATTGATCTCATTGACTATGCTATTTGGAAAGCTCTTTATAACTCCTTCCCCAACTTGCTTTTTCGATTCTTTAACCTCTGCATCCAATTTAATCACTTCCCTTCCATTTTTAAAAACACAAAAATTAAATTTTTACTAAAGCCCGGGCGTGACCCATCGTCTACTCTCTCCTATCGACCAATTTGTTTGCTCTCCACCCTTGGCAAAATTTTAGAAAGAATTTTTCTTAATAGGTTTCTCCGTTGTATTTCTAAGAATAATATTCTCCATAGATCTCAGTTCGGCTTTAGGGAAAACCGCAGCTGCATTGAGGCCGTGGACAAATTAGTGCATCACATTAAAAATACCAGGGTGAATAAACATACTGCTTCTACGTTTATTGATATCAAATCTGCTTTTGACAACGTTGATTGGTCGACTCTCTTCCATATTTTTCATTCATACCGTATTCCTCTTCACTTTCAGAAATTCATTCACTCTTACCTCACTAACAGGGTAATTATCTGGACTGATAATACTTTTACCATTAAAAAACAAATTTTTAAAGGCTGCCCACAAGGGTCCGTTCTTTCTCCAACTCTTTGGAATATTTATTTTAATCCTATCCTTTCTCTTAACTCTGAACTGTTTCTTCTCCAAGCCTTTGCGGACGATCTCGCAATTGTCTCTTTTGGCCTTTCACGTAAGAAACTTGAAGATAATACTAATAAAATCCTTAGTTTAGTAAATTCTAAGCTTTCCGAGCTCAATTTGTCAATAGCAACTGCTAAAACCGTTTCAGTTGTTTTCAGATGTCCCCTTTATTCAAGGCCGTGGTTTTCGAGGGAGCACGACCTTCAGGAGGAATCCCATTTTAAAAATTGGTTCCAATTCCATCCATATCTCTAAGTCATACAAATACTTGGGTGTCAACATTGACAATCGCTTATCTTGGACTCCCCATATAAATTCTATCAAGGATAAGATTCTCTGGATTTCTTCCAACTTTTATCGTGTTTCCAAAAATTTCAATCACCAGCATATTTCCCTAATGAAACTTTGGTATACTTCGGTTGTTCAACCAATCATCTCCTACGGAGCAGGAGTGTGGGGTGGATCCCTGACCTCTATCCAGGTCCAAAAGCTTAAATCTATTCAGAGGATTTAGTTATTAAAAATCACTAAAGCCTATAAAACCTCCCCTACTGACGCTCTTAATATCCTATCAGGCATTCCCCCATTCATATTGTTATTCGCTCTCTCTACTTTAAATTCCAACTTTGGAACAACAGGAACGATCTCCTTCCAGGCCTTATCCCAGCTACGAAATTGGACTCTTTTATTTCTCTTCATCAGATCCTTCCCGATTTTCTTTCCTTTCCCATTAATACTTTCGAGGGCCCATCTGAGTGGGAAGTGTATACTGACGGATCCAAAATCGATTCCAATGTTGGTTTCTGCCGTGTGTATTTTTTTCGAGGGTCTCCCTTTAAAACATATCTCTTTAAAATTCAGGATTTTAACTCGGTCTTTCAGGCAGAGTTCTCTGCCATCGGTCTCTCTGTCTGTTGGGCAGTTCATAAATAATATTTATACTGACAGTCTCTCCTCTATTCTCTTTCTTAATAATCTTACAAATAAATCCAGTTATCTCAATTCCATTAAATTCAAATTGTTTTCAATTCAGAAGCTACTACAATCTTTACTGGGTCAAAGCTCATAACAATAACCTTTATAATGATTACGCCGATTTTTATGCAAAACAGGCTGTATATGATAGCGAAGTGTTTTCGGTTCCCGCTCCTCGCTCCTTCCTCTCCAGTTCCTTAAATAAATTTATCCTAGAGTCTTGGACCTCCTCTTGGAATGATTGCAATACTGGACTAAGGGTCAAGCGCTTTTTCAATAATCCTAAATTAAACATTCTTCCCATTTCTAAATATCTGGTCCATTTTCTAACTAATCATGGGCCTTTCCCCGCTTACTTGCACAGGTTCAATCTCCTTCCCTCTCCAAATTGCCTGTGTGGGTCGCCTGGAGACGCCGACCATTACGTATTCCACTGCTCCTTCACTTCTGATCACCATCTTGTTAACCCCAGCCCGAACGCTCTCTATCCTTGGGTCAACTCTATTATTAATAATCGTGCAATTCACAATAAATTAATTTCCTGCTTTGCTATTTCCAAATTCATATGTGATAATTTGGCTTAACTTTCCCTTTTCCCTCTTCGGTTCTTGCTATTCCTTTAAATCTTTTTTGTTCCCCTCCCATAATTTTTTGCAGCTTCCTGTTTTAACCCTTAGTCATCATTCTGGGTTTACTTTATGATTAATTTCTTGTTTGTTTGTTTTTCTCTCTTTTAGCAAAAATGGTTTCTTTAATAAAATTCAATAACTTATCTGTTTCCCCCCTTTTCTCCCCTCTTTCTCTTTTTAGTGTCTTAAAAATATAATTGGAGGAGGAAATGTAAAAAAAAAAAACCATCTTTTCTGTGCTTTTTCAAAAAAAAGAAAAAAAATCTAACGACAACAGGAAGTGTTGGCGCAACTCTTGTCTGTGTTTGTTAAGTGCTTTTTTTTATGTATTTGCATTGTAATTTGTAATTGTTAAGCGTTTTTTCTGTATTCCCCCAATTCTCAAGAATTTTGGGGAAGGGACTTTTTTGTACATGTTTTTCGTTTAATTTGATAATAAAATACTTCTCAGAGGGTCGGATGCAGCTCTAAACCTTTTGGGTGAGCTCGATTCTCTGGAGTAAGTAAGTAAGTAAGCCTTTGCATTGCTTTGGAGCTCGACGCCAATAAAAATAATTTCAAATCGTCTCCTATGAAGGTCAAATTTGTTTTCCAATTTTTTTTTTCACAAGAGGCATGAAACCGAACAAGAAATTTGGAGGAGTTTCTCTAGTTTTTCTTTCGTAATCGACCGTGTGACTCTTTATTCTTTCAAGAATCATTAACTTTACAGAATTCCAAACAACCGCCAATGAAAACTTCCACATGTGTCTGCCAAAGCGAACCGATTGGTGGGCGAACAAAGAAGAGGCGCGGAGTATAAACATAGGTAATCAACCGAAACTAATGTAAGATTTCTATGGTTGTTTTGAAACTCCTCAAGTACATCCGAAGTCACAGTTGGCCTCTTCTGCAGTGAGTTGTAAATGTTGTTGACCAAGAAACAAGTGATCACTATAAAAAATAAAAACATTTACTCGTCAAAAACCTATTATTCATCCAGAAATCAAATTCCCCGAATAAAAAAATTATTTATTTTACGTTTAGTTTTTGAACGATGTACAGTCTGTTTTATTCTTGAAATGTTTGTTATTGTCTCGTTCTGAAGCTTTAACCTTGTCTGGTACGTTTCCCTGATACGCAAAATCGTTTATAAATTGTACTTACGCAATGTCTCGAATCTTCAGTTTTTATAATTGAAAATTTTACTTCACACACAAAAGAATGATGGTAAATACGTTAACAGTCCACTTTCTTCCACTCGAATTTGTAAAGCTTTTTTACGTTTTTTCTTTCGCTTTCCTAATCCTAATATTTAAGGACACATGGTAAATTTCGTACACAATTGTTTTGATTTATATTTTAAAGAAAACCTTTACATGTATTCTGTTTCAACACAAATGAAATATACATTTCAGAAGAAAAAATATCAATTTTAAACAATTATTTTTAATTTTTTTTTTAATATTTTAAAAAATATTCCAATATTTTCGAATTTCTACTCATACAGATTTAAATATTTTTTAGACAATTTTTTTTTTTTTACTAAAACTTTTAGAAATGTTCCTCATAATTCTATGCTGTAATTGGTATTACGAGTGACAGCTTTATTTGTACAATATGTTTTCGTCTCGGGCACTACAAAAAACAAACTGTATCTAACTTAGTGAATTTAAAAAAAAAATTACCTAAATTCTTATTCCATACACAGAGAATCAACAAACGTATTTTACAAAACCAACTAGAAAAAGCTTCGAAACTTTATATTGAATATAAAAATAAAGACTTAGCACTTTAAATGCACGGTTATTGTAAAAAAAAAAAAAAAAAAAACTGAGGAAAACCATTTAAAGTTTTAAAGGTTAGTTAAGTTGAGAGCTAAATGCAGACGTCCCCGCGTTCTACTCCATAAAATAAACATGCGTGCCCTTTTAAGTCTAAATCTAACAGAGCAAAACAAAATTTGTATCATCAATAATATCGTTGACAGCATTCTTAGCGGATTCCGATTCATACCAAAACATTATTATAGCATGCAAACCAAATTTTATTGTTATAGTCTTAGCAGCAGTTCAAAACGGAATTTTGTCTATCAATACGCCCTAATAACTCCCAAGTTTCCCTTTTAGTTGATTTCCGTAAAATCCATTCTTAGTGGAACTCGATTCAACTAGAGAAAAGTGCTCAACAAATTTCAAGTAAATGAGTTAAATTCAAAACAGGAATTTTATATAGCACGCCTTAATCTCTCGCAATCCCGCTCCATTGGGGATCCGTTTTCATAAAATCTTTGTAAAGAACTTTGATATGAACGGAACTACTGCTTCTAATTTTCAAGCGGGACGTTCCTATTAGTTGAAAAGCGGAAATATTTATCTATTACGCCCCTTAATCCCTCAGTGACACTTGGGGATCAATTTTCCCCAAAAACTTATTTTGTAGCGGATCTCTACACCATGAAAAATTCGCTTACCAAATTTTAAGACTGTACGTCTAATAGTTTAAAAAATAAGTTAATTGCCTATAACGCCGCAATTCTCTACAACGCCACTTGAGAGTCGATTTTGACAAAACTCATTTTGCCGCGGATCTGTACTCTATGAAAGGAATTCGCTTACCAAATTTCAAGACTGTACGCCTAATAGTTTAAAAATAGAGAAATAATTATGTATAACCCCTTAAGCCCCCGCAACGCCACTTAGGAAACAATTTTCACAAAACCCATCTTAAAGCGGATCTCTACTTAATGAATGGAATCAGCTTACTAAATTTCGAGATTTTACTTCTAATAGTTTTAAAAGGAGTTTATTGCCTATAACGCCAACTAATACGCTACAACGCACTTGGGAGTCGATTTTGACAAAACCCATTTTGCAGCGGATCTGTACTCGAAAGGAATCCGCTTACCAAACTTCAAGACTGTTGTCTAATAGTTTAAAAATGGAAGTAATTATGTATAACGCCCCTTAAGGCCCCGCAACGCTACTTAGAAACGATTTTTACAAAGCCCATCTTATGACAGATCTCTACTCAATGAATGGAATCTGCTTACTCAATTTCAAGATTTTACGTCTAATAGTTTAAAAAAGGAGTTTATTGCCTATAACGCCACTTAATTCTCTACGTCACTTGGGAGTCGATTTTTACAAACCCATTCTGTAGAGGATCTGTACTCTATGAAAGGAATTCCGCTACTCCAAATTTCAAGACTGTCCGTCTAATAGTTTAAAAATGGAAATAATTATGTATAACGCCCCTTAAGCGCCCCTTGAGGTAGAATTTTGTCAAAATCATTATGTAGGGAATCTCTACTATATGAAAGAAAAAATTTGTGTACCAAGTTTTCAATGACTGTACATCTAATAGTTTACTAAGGGAAATAATATCTATAACGCCCCTCACAAAACCTCCGTAACGCCCCCTTAGGTTCGAACTTGCAAAATTCGTTCTTAGCTGACGTCTACTCCATGAAGGGAAACGACCTACCAAATTTCAAGTCTGTGGGTTTAATAGTTCCGAAAATATCGATTAGTCAGTGAGTGAGTCGCTTTTCTCCTTTTATATATATATAGATAAACGCGACAGTTTGTGAGGATGTGGCTGCCGTCACGCAAAAACAACTGAATGAATTTAATGAAACTTTACAATAATATAACTTATAAAATCAGAATAACACATATGCTATAATTTATAAAGATATTGTGTGAAGTTTTCAAATATAACGACAATTGTCAAGAAATTCGGAAAAAATTCTGCCATTTGCAAAAAAGCCCGTGATAGCATTCATCTATCTTTTTTATCCCTTTTGTTTTGTCTACGCCATGCTTCAGTGCGCTCTCGCTTTTAATTTATTCCGTTCATCAGTGTAATCACTATTTTTTTTTATTTCATAATAAAAATAGATTTCGAAGGGAGAGGTGGTGGCAAGATTTTAACATAAAATAAATATAACAAAAAGTAATATTAATGTATTAACACTTCATGATATAAATTATTTACACTATTTTAAGCGTTCATTACACAAAATTCGTAACAATGACAGTGGAAGGAAAAACTATGAAATTAAAATAAAATATCAAAATGTTTTTATCAGTTAGTTTTTTTTTCTTTTTGAATGTTTTTTTTTCAGGACATGTAAATATATATCTTCGCTTCCCCCCATATTGTTTTTTTTATAACTGTATATATATATATATATATATATATATATATATATACGTTTACTCAAGCATTAAAAAAACAATCTTTTCAATAGCTATCTGTAAATTTTTCTTTTATTTATTACTTATAGAAAATGGATTTTAATACATACATATGCTTTTTATAAAAGAATTATTTCTATTATTTCATTACTAAATTAATCATTTGTTAACTAAAAAGTACATCGTCTATTACTTTGGATAAAATTACATTTTAGAGACATTTTTAAGCTAACTATACGTAACGATTGATTGATTCATGAAAATCTTAAATTTATTATATTATTTTAGTTTCTTTGAAAATAACTATTATTAAAAAATGATGAAAGTTTTTTTGTTTTACTCTTAACATTAGAATCCTTTTCTTTTTATTGCTTCACATTAATAATTTTTGAACTAATGCAATATTGTTTTTTAAAAGTCATACATCGAAATTTGAAGCTATATTTTATCTGTGAGGGGGAGGGGAAGAGGGAACTGTAATTTTAAACTAAAAAAAAACCATGTTATGCCGGGCTAGACGGAGGGGGAAAACCCTGTCTTAAATCGAAAATATGTGGAACAAATTTCGAAAAAGGGAAATTTAATGAAATAATTTTAGAAATCACTCACATTGAGCGCGAACAAACACACACACATAATTGCTGGCGTCATGAGGGAAAGAGAAAGCCCGTGCAAAGCCGGGCCATGCAGCTAGTTTTGAACTACATTTCATTATTTGAGTAATTATAAAAGTAAAAGTCGTCAGTGGAATAAATTTTGGTTTCTAATATTCGCAATGACATCATTTGGAGATGTCTTTTGAGTTGGGAATTTATTCGATGGTATAAGACGTAAGTACCAAAATTTCTTACGAACTTTTATTTTATGAATTAATTACTGTACCAATGATCACTTAGTAATTGCAATTAAATATCACAGCTGTTAATAATAAATTTTCTATTTTTATAAAGCACAGAATTTCTTAACTTGTTAAAGTTTCGTGTTTAATTTTCCGAAAAAAAAATCGATAACAATAATAAAAACAAAATAAAGAAAAAATGAATAATTTCTTGAAAATAGTATGAATGTTGGATATAAATCGTTTTATATATCTACTTAAGTGAGAAAATTTCTTTTTTTTTTTCTTAAAAAAAAAAAGAATTAAAAATAATAGATGAAAAATGAGATCCAAGTCAATAAATTACATACTACAGACCCGATAAGGCATTCAAATACAGTTTGCATATACAATGATAAATAGCATAAATTAAGAACAGTTTTTATACTAAAATAGTATACCAGAAAAACTTTTATACCTTCATAAATTAAGGATCTTTTTTACGAAATAGCATAACCACATAGAAAATATTTTTTATCTTTTATCTCTTTATATTTTATTTTTTGGGAGATGAAATATGATTATAACGTAAATGAAAAAGTTCTGATTGCAATTTAAACATTCATTCTGAAAGTTTTCTCATGTTATCGTCGTACTTATTTCATTTACTTTTTAGGTTTAAATTTTTTTCGGTTGTTTGTGTATTAAGAACAGTGATTTGATTTGTATTATAAAATTTAAAAGAATAATATTCAAAAATACGAATTTATCTAAATTAATTAGTGTGTCCCTTGTTCACGCGCATATATATATATATATATATTTAATTTATTATTTTCCCCTTTTACATTTTTTTCCTTCCATTTCCCCCTGTAGGGAAAATCGCTTACTGTAAAACTTAAAACCTTGAAAAATAATATTATTGCAAGCCAATCTATGATAGAACATTTTTCTTTGTCTTTTCAACA
Source organism: Trichonephila clavipes (assembly GCA_019973935.1). Classification (NCBI taxonomy): domain Eukaryota; kingdom Metazoa; phylum Arthropoda; class Arachnida; order Araneae; family Nephilidae; genus Trichonephila; species Trichonephila clavipes. The sequence continues at coordinate 164,695 of BMAU01016306.1, read as the reverse complement.
TACTTGTAAAGCAAGTTCTTAGTTAACTTTTTATTTAATAATTTTTTTTTAAGTCGTTCACTAATATTTACAAATTTTGTAAGAGTATGGATTACGTATTTGAAGTATAAACATCTTCATTGAAAAGAAATTTAGAAGCATATTTCATTAGTAACATATTTAATTCAGGATGCTTGGTTAAATTTGAATTACAAAATGTACAAACAAAATAAAAATAAATGATTTTTAAGCCAAAAGCTAAGGCATTACTTTTTGTGTTAACAAAGTACTTTGGCTTACAAAAAAAAGTACACACTGTGATCAAGCAATCTTTTTTTTTTATTTAAAAATATTTTTACCTTGAATGATAAAAAAATAACCAGTTAAACTTAGTCATTTTTTTTAATAATAATCAGTTAAAAATAATTATATTATTAAAAACATTATTAATAAAAGGTTTTTTGAAAAAGAAAAAAATGAACAATACAATGCGTATAAAAATAGCGAAGTTCTTTCAAAAGTTAGTTAAAGAACCTAAAAGTGAATAAAAAGCAAGGAATTTTAAAAAAGTCTCGGATAAAGTTTGTTTTCTTGGAGATTTGATTATTTTAGTTGATAATTATTGTTTACTCAATGGCTGAAATTTAAATAATAAATAAATAAATACAATTTACAGCGAGAGAAACCTAATATTTTTATTTTTTCTCTAAATGAATCAACAAATACTTATACATCATTTGATAAGCACAGTACAATTCGATGAATCAAGTGTACTTACCTAAATTTACTCATTTTTTTTATCTTAGGATCAATTGTACTCGTACTTATGCAAAAAATTAATACTTACCTTTCTTAACATCTAGTCAACCTTTTTCTTCAGACTTAACATTTTTGTTAACAAATATTTATTTAAATCTTAAATGTTTTTGTAATCAAAATAAGTTTTAAAAACGATGATTAGATGACGATGTGGCATCTGAGTCGGCACGCACTTAACGACTGTCAACCACAGCATATTTGTTCTATGCTAAGTTTTTCGAAAAACACTTAAAGCCACCAAAAGGTTAAATATTACTTAAAAAAATACTTAAGTCGAATAAAACATTAGAAAGGATTTTTTTTCTTGATGTAATATTCTCTTTAAATTAAGTTTATTATTGATGAAAGCTGGCCTGAATTAAAACATACGAAAAATTGAAAAGTGATTAACTAATAAGATGAACAGTTCATTTGTAGCTAAAGCACTAGCTGCCCTTGGTGACTAAAAATGTTTTCGAAGACCTATATGTAAAAAGGCACTTAAAATATGGAATGCCATAAAATTAAATTAAAAAATTTTATATGTTATACACTCATATAAACAGATGAATAAACCTTAAAAATATTCTAATTTTTCAAGAGAAACCCTCTGAAATCAAAATCTGCTTTATATACTGTGCATTTTATATGCAAATGCAAATATAGAATTAAGAAGCAAATATTCTTGAAGAAGTGTCAGTATTTTAATCACGTCTTAAATAAGTTATTTAAGTATACTGTATAAGTGGTACAGTACATTATAATATAACATCACATTTCTACAATCAAAAGAAATCAATCAAAGAAATCCCATTCTTCCATAATTACATTCTTTCAAATTTGTGATAATTTTTTAAAGAAAAATCTTTGAAAAGTTTATAATACTCATACATTTTAACAGCTAATTGCATATTATTATTTATTTTATCATAGTTCTTATTTTTTATTTTATCGCAAGTCTTTTTCTTATTATTATGTTAAGATATATCCGTAACTATTTAGAATAAAGAAGGTTTTTTTTAAATTATAAACGTATTATAAAAGCTAAACCTTTAAACAAAAAAAAATTCAATGGTATTTTCATCATGAAATTTAATAAACAAATTTTTAAAGTTAAAAACTAATTATTCCTTTTTTAATTAATTTTTTGGATGAAGGGATGGTATGTTATATAACCATTCAGAAAATTCTGTAGTTGTTGTTTCTTAAAATAAATGCTTTAAAAGGATCTGAGTAGATGCATAAGCATTTTTCCATGTTTTCCAAAGTAAAGAATTTTTAGGTTTTTCTCAAAATTCCTCTGAAAATCCTTTTATAACAATATAATAAAAATGATATACATTTTGAAAATGCAAACATATTAATTACGCTTATATCTGTCAGGGATAAAGGGGAGGGGGTTTAAAGAAAATTTTTTTTCAAATAAAATATTCAAAAAAGCCATACAAAAGTATCAGAAAAATAAGCGCTCTTGACGGTTATCAGACTAATTGGCCATACCATGAAATGGCATGTTTAACTGAATCATTCTGTGAAGCAGTAAATAAAGAAATAAAAATATTACTAAATAATACTTTCAAAAAATTTTTTTAAATAATTGAACTTTCACACGAATTATTTTTGTAACAAGCAAATATTTAATAGCATAAATAAAAAATGCAAATAACATTTTTGTAATTTAAATCTTAAAATTTTATTTACGTATGAATTACCCAAACACGGTGCATGAATTTCGTCGATAATTGATTCATATTTTTCTAGCTGAATTCTGGAGAATCGGCATGCCTGAGTTTTAAGAATATGTCGGTTAGGTTGAAAATATCAAAAATTTCTGTATCAAATTGTTTCTAGCGTTTGAAATCAAAATCAAATTTTTTTCTTTTTGCCAAAAAAGAAAGAAAGAAATTGATTTTATGAAAAGTTTAGAGATTTGGAAAGAGATTAAGTAATCGCATATATATATATATTGTTAAAACACTATCTTCAATCCAGTAAAGATTTAAAAAGAGATGCTAAGTGTCGAGGAAATAATACAAGTCAAAAGTTCTAATCAATTTTTCAAATGTTTTCTTTTTCGGAATGAAAAAAAAATCACTTACATATATAATATTTAACTTTTTCTTTCTTTCTTTTTTTTGGATAACTTCAATCTTCGAATTTTAAATACGATCTATGCATTCTAGAATCCCCACCCCCATTCACTAAATTGCGCGCAATCGTTCCCCATGAACTTCGAATTTTTTTTTTTTTTACTTAAACTAGAGGGAGGAGGGAGGGGTTACCCCTTCCTCCTAACTGCAGACCAACACCCATTGTACAAATTATGCAACGCTTCATTCTCATTTCCTAAATTGTATGACTGTAATTCACACGTATTATGTTACTTTTCGTTGGCATCTTGGCGACCATGTAAATGCTTCTAGAAATTACTGGAGAAATCTATAACATCACAACACACGTAAACAGCTTTTTCGGGAAAACGCTGGAAGATAGGGGGGCACTCCCTACACAAATTGTTTTGGGCGCTCCTCTTCAGTTAAATTTTGCCACCCATTTTTACAAACTATACCTTATGTATAAATAAATAAATATATTACTGCATCACGAAAAATTTTTTTTATAGAGAGCGAGATTAATTGAATAAAAGTAACCAGTAGCACACATAAAAAAAACAGTAACCTTTATAATCTCAACATAGTTGCCATTTCTCAATTTTAAAAAACAGGCATCTAACAAAAAACTTAAATTAAGATATTAACACGACAGCGGAAGTGCCATTATGAATCATTTCCTCAATTTAATAATTTGTTGAGTACAAGATCAGTTGAATGGAAGCCCATTAAAGAGTCGCTTGCATTTTACACTTTTTGGAAATTCTATCGCATTAAAAAATAAGAACAAAAAGTACTTACACAGAAGAGGAAATATTAAGAACAGAGATTTATTGTCTATTTTGATAAATACCACTTATTCTTGAGGTCAAAGTATCATGTCAAATATGCGTTTAATACTATGATACTAAATATCTCTTCATTCGCTTAATTGATTGATTGATTGATTGAATATTAACGTCGCACTGTTCAGCTACACGAGGGCTTTTGGCGACGGACCACGTAATTTTGAACCATGGTCAAGTGACGATCTCTTCATTCGCACTCAGGAAGTAAGAACAAACTTTAGATACGATTTAAGACCTGAAAAGCCACTTTAATTATTATCATAATTGTGTTATGATATATTATATTATTTGTTTATTTCATTTTTGTAAAAGATAAAGCTGTACTTAAGTTAAATGAGTGAAAAGTGACTAAGTTATGATTTTACACGTTTTAAAATTGTCTTAAAATTTCTTCTTTTCATTTTAAATTCAATGCATACATGTTCTTCAATTAGATTTTTTTTGCATTATTCACAGAACTAACTACTATTTTTTTTTAAAAAAATGATCTCGATTTTTTTTATATTTTTGATAATCTTAATACAGTTTCATGTAGTAAAAATTTGCATTTTATTGTGAATGCCTTAAAACGATCTCTGAAGCAATACATTGTATTAAAACTTAAATTAATTCATTCGTATTTTAATTACGATTGTTTAAATGAGATAAAATGTGTAATTGTCTTTCACGACTGAAATGTTGAAAGGAAATTTCTGTAATTACGAAAGCATGATTCGATTACGGACGTTATATTTTATAATCAAATGTCTTCAGATGAACATAAAATATCCTGGATTAGTTCAAAGTCCTCAATATTTCCATTTATGAGCCAGGGAAGTAGATAAAAAAAATTAATTTGGAAAATACTAGACTATATGAAGACAAAAATATCATGCACCTTCAATCAAAAAATATTTGATAAAAAAATACATATCTTCTGTAAAATAAATCTACATCCCCCTCCCCGACACACAATTTTTTTAAAAGAAATTTCATTAATTAAACATTTTTTTAAGATGTTAAAAAACACATAATGTATGAAACTTTTAAAATCAAAAATTTTAAAATCAGTTCATAACTAATTTCATAGACACACTTTGATATTTAATTTATCTAATGCATATATTGCATTTAAATTCTTATTTTTCGATATCAATGCTTTATTGATTAGTTTTTGTTAATTTTTCTTTTAGATAAAATAGTATTAATACCTAAAAGTCGTGCTTCGTTAAGCATGTGAAATAAATCCGTAAGTTGAGATTAATAAAAAGAAAATTATCAGATAATTTATTTGAATTTTTTACACATCATCTCAGTGACAAAAAATTGCAAGATTCAGGAGAAATTTGAATTAATATTTTATTAATATTTTTTTTCTCTCAATTCTTGATTCGTATTATTGTGAGACAAAGTAGAGTAGATAAATATAGAAACATAAAAGTCATTATTGCTATGATTACTTCTTGGACTTATTGTTTACTTCAATCGCAAAAAAAATTATTGATTTTCTAATATGTATTAATAAAGAAATCAAAGGTCAGAAATTTTCATTTAAAAAAGTATTAAAACTGAGAAAAAATATTTAGAAAAGTTAATGCACTGCAAAAAGTACAGTAATGATTGATAATCCAGAATTTATTAGAAGAAAATTTATTTCATTATGATAAAAATATCACCTCACCGAAAACTCTCAGAAGAAAAAATTAAGAGTAGATCATGACTGGGATATCGGCATATACAACTTCATTCAAAGTTTACTAAAGCAGGGTAAACTATCAACATCAAAGTAGAAAATAAAAAAAAAATCAAATTTCATTTAGACTCTTAGCTTTTCAAGAAGTATAAGATGAGAGCTAAAAAGTAAAGCCTCAGAAATACTTTAACAATCTAATTCCATCCACTTAGGATTTTTTTCTGTTGCTCTGTAATTTAGATAAAACAACAGCCATTAGGTTTTACCTTTTATTTTTATAAATATTTTTATTTCAATCCAATCCAACTGATTTGGGAAAATTATTTCATTTGTATATATTTTTTTACTTAAAAAAAATTACAGGCTAAAATTAGTAACTATTTTAAAAAAACCCCTACATATTATCAGTCAAAAATCAAATAATTGATAGTTAAATGAAAGCCTTGGAAATATTAAGACTTGTTGCTTCTTACCTTGATTCCACAATTCAGTGATGGCTGCCTGCTGACGAATGACGAATATACCTAATGCGTCGCCCTACTGATTCCGATGGTGGGCGAAACCACGCCCGTGGGTGGTTGAAACATTGTAGAAGCCGACATGAATTAACATTATTTAATCACGAGAAATAACGGAATAAAAAACATTGAAAAACTCTTTTCAAAACTACTCTCAAGAAAAAGAAACATCAATCGATATAAATTTTTTATTCGAGTCTTGAACAAACTATTTACAAAAATGGAGATATTGCAATCCTCAAATCCAACAAGTCACGTTCGCAAACAAATATTCAAAGACCAGTTTCATAGTAATCGCTTATAATTTTTTATTAATAATTAAAACTCTTCAAATCTTTCCTGATATAGAATGTATATAAATTTGATCATTTTCCTGAATATTTTTTATTCTTCAATACTGCATTCCAAGCTTTTTAAAAAAGAATGTTTGATTTCAAAAAAACAAGAGATTAACAATACAAAAATAAAAAGGAAAGGGATGAAAAATGATTTATGCAAAATAATACATAGAAGAAACACTTATTACCAAATGACATACCTAAAAAAGGATGCAGAAATCAACCTATACACTGCCGTTGCCATTTTACTTGAAAAGTGGTCCGGAACGGCTATTTATTGTTAGCCCCTTCGTGCCTTTCGAATTTGCACTTTTTTAATTCTTTACATTATGAAAAAAGACAAGCGAAAACTCTCAAAAGTAAAAAAATTAGAACTTAGACTTGATGGTCAACCGTAGAACATGTCTGGGATGTTAGCATTTTCAACTTGAGTTTTCTAATGCAGTGTAAATTATCAACATTTAGACAATCATTATCGAAGTATCAAATTTGATTTTGAAGCTTCGCCTTTCAAAAAGGAAAACATAATAACTTGTTTTTTTTTATAAAGAATTGAATTTTTTAAAAATTGCACGAAAAAAAAACACACACCTTAAAAAATTGCCTCTTAATTCCTTTAGTAATCTAATTTGACCACTTTTGGACTTTTTTCTGTTTTTTCGATATTTTATATTACAAAAATTCAGATAAAACAGCAACCAATAAGTTCAATATTTTACTTCTATAAATAGTTTTACCTCAATCCAACCGAAGAGTTTCGGAAAAAATTTTTGATTTATTATTTTTTTTTATTAACTTAAAAGAAGGGATCTAATTAAAGACTAAAAAAGGGAATATATTCAAAAACGCATATATTACCAGTCAAAGATCAAATAGCAGATTTTTAAATTAATGCCTTGGACTAATTAAGACTTGTTGCTTCTTACCTTGAATTCCTTAATTCAGCAATGGCTGCCCTCCTGACGAATGACAAATATACTTAATGCGTCGCACCACAGATTCTCAAGATGGAAGAAACCACGTTTTATAGGGTGTTAACACAATTAACGTGGGTAGCTGAAACAATGTAGAAGAAAGCGGGATGAATTAACATTTTATTTAATCACGATAAATAGTAGAATAAAAAATCATACAAAAAACCTTTACCAAATTACTCAAATGAAAGGGAAAAATCGTTCAGAATAAATTATTTAATCGAGTCTCAAGCAAACTATATGTAAAAATACAGATATTGTAATCGTCAAATGCAACAAGTACGTTCGCAAACAATTTTTTAAATATCAATTTCATAGCAATCGCTTGTAATTTTTCATTAGTAAGAAAATTGTTTCAATCTATGCTGATATTGAATGGATATAAATCTGGTCATTTTTCCTGAAAAAATTTTATTCTTCAATATTGCATTCCCAGCTTTCAAGAAAAACAAAGTTTTATTTCGGAAAAACGATTAAACAAAAATGGAAAGGAAAGGGGTAACAAATATTTTATGCAAACTTTTACATGGAATAATTTTAGCTGTCTTGGAATATTCATATTATTAGCATACAGAAATCAATTTATACATAGGCTTTAATTTCTTAAGTGGCGAGGGACAGCAATTTATTGTTAGCCCCTTTGTGGCTTTCGAATTTGCACTTTTTTGACAACGAAATCCGCAGTAAATAAGTAAGAAAACAGGAGAGAAAAACAATTTACTACACCAATGATTTACATGCGTTGCTACTCAGTTCTTTAGTAATAAATAAAACAAACATATTATGCTCCAAAAAATCCTGCTGAAAACAGTTTTAAGTTTTAAATTAATAAGACTTAAAATAATAAAAAAAAAACATTTTTAGAATCATTTAAAGGGGTCGTATGCAAAATATTTAAAAAAAAGCAAATGTCAAATTATGAAAATAATGAGGAAATCCTTACGAGTTGATGTATTTTAAGAAATTTTATTAAAAAAAAGACAAACGAAATACTTAATTACAATTCGATATTTAGCGATTAAATTATGAAACAATACAGGAATAAAAAACTTCCCTAATTCCCACAAGACGGATCATTTTTAAAGTATAGAGAATGTGTATTGCAACAATTTTTGGCAAGCAGTTGCGTATTCTTAAAAGATTTATTTAATTTCTTATTAAATTCATCATCAAAGCAACTCAAAAAGTCCTTCCTGGAGATTTGAGCCAAGTAAGGCTGAATGCTCCATACATCTACCAACAAGTACTTAAAAGAAAAAAAAACAAAAATCGGAATTTTTTTTTTTTTTTTTTTTCTAGAGGTTTCGTAACAGGAATTTCGCAAGAGGTGTTCGTTCGTTTCTGTATGATGTTCCAGGTTCTCTTAATTTATTCATAACTAACATTAACGACGAAAGATGACGATTTAGAAAAATATATACTGATTTATTTATCATCAGATAAAATATAGTTAAAACTATATAAACAGCTTCTCATTTCGCAAGATAAAACATAAACAACAACAAAACAGTCTCACAATTTTTTTTAACCCAATTAAAAGATAAAAATTTTCCCAATCACTAAACAGCATTCGTCAATAAATAAATAAATAAGTAAAACAAAATAAATGGCATTTTTAAAAAGCATATATCACCAAATATATTTAAAAAATTAAACTTTGAAAATAAAGCTCAAAAAATCATGAATAATAATGTCGAGTTTTTAATCTCTCCTAATAATTGGAAGTGAGGAAAAGAATATAACAATACAGAGAAAAATTCTAAACGAGTGTTTAGTTTGAATGTTCTAAATAGCAAACGTCCCAGTTCTCCACCTTTCATTAAGTGAAAAAGAATTATCATATAATAGCAGAAACTTACCTCAGGAGGAAACACAACCATCAAATCTACGAACGCAAATGAATTGAGGACGACGGGGTTCGAAGTGAATTACTTAAGACAGAAAGCGCCATCTAGTTATTCGCTGTGCTTGTTATCAAGTGGTATACAAAGCGATAATACAATTTTAAAGGAAAACGTTTAATTCTAAAAAATGTTAAATGTTAGGAAAAATGGATATGTCTGGGAAAAAAATCCATTTGAGAATTATTTCGAGTAAAAATATAAAAACTAAAACTAAAATATATTTCTAAAAATATATATAACTATAATATATATATATATAATAAAATATATATATATATATATATATATATATATATATATAATAAAATATATATATATATATATATATAATAAAATATATATATATATATATAAATAAATATATATAAATATAAAATGTATATAAATATAAAAAATACATATAAATATAAAAAATATAAATATAAAATATATATAAATATAAAATATATATAATTACAGTTTGTGTGTGCGGCTGGATCACTATTAATTCAAAATACTGTAATTGAAACCTTTAAAATAAGCAAGTATTAATTATGTTGCAGTTAAAAAACCCTAAAGTAAATTTTAAGTCAGTTCTTGCCGACAAGTTGTCAATTATTAAGTATAATTAAAGATACTAAATAAGATACAACCCCAAGAATCAATCGATACTGAAAGTTGACATTTTTATTTTTTATAAAAGCAGAATTAACAACTGAACTTGTTATTTTAATTCCTTCAAATCAAAATAAGTTTCAACATATGTATGTTTTTTTACTTTAATTCATGAAAATGAAAATAATGAAGTTTTAACAACGTAACCATTTTTTTTTCAGCAGAAAAAAAATCAATAATTCGTGTGATATTAGAAGTCTTATAAGATCTACCAATTATTTTTCAATCACCCCAAATTTTATGGGAATGATGCATTGCGTGTTGATCAATTCTACTAAGTGGTTTCAAAATGATTTTAACTCCTTCAAATTTTGAACAAAATTTACTGTACATTTGATTATATATATATATATATATATATATATATATATATATATATATATATATAACATTTTTTAAATATAATATATATCTTAATGATATATGTTTACTTGAAACATGGAATACTTTTTTACACTTTTCTGCAATCTTGCAAAATATTTTCGGAATGCACACATTTTTACTTGTTCAATTCGAGGTGAATCTCTTGTAAGTTTATTTTAAAAAAGAACTATAGTAAACATTTCGGTTATGATGACAGTAATGTGTTTATTCGAAGATCAACTTGTGTGTGGTTTTCTCTTTTTTTACATTCATCGTTCTTAAATATTATTTTAGAGTAAGGTAGTATGTTACACACACACACACACACATATATATATACAGTGGGCCCAGTAGCACACACAGGGATTTTTCAAAGGGGGTGCGGGGTTGAAAGTTCACCATTCTTGTATCATGCTCCTTTTACTTTTGTCGACTTTCGGGAACAAAACACAGTAAAAAACTAATTTTTGAATAAATAATTAGCATTAATTAATAAAATTACTCATTAATAACAAGTAATTAATCAAATTTTACGTAGTATATACTTAGAATTATAACCAATCGGGAAAAAAATCAAGGGCTTTGGGGGAGGTCAGGACCCCCACTGTGTGCTCGAGTGGGCCACAAAAGTGTTCTTACACTTGCAATTTCTTATAAAATTTAATGTTTTCGACTAATATAAATTAATATATTGTTTTTGCAATTCCTATGATATCTGCAACTTGTTCTTATTGGAGTGACATAATTAATTTTTTAAAAATAGTATAACTTTTTTTTAAAAAAAAATTAGTAATCAAAAAGCTACTAAAAAATTACGCCACAAAAGTCTTTGTACACTTAAAAAAGTCTCGACTTAGCTTTAAATATTGTATTTCTTTCTTAATTTATACTTAGTAAGATTTCTTTTAGTGTCCACAAAAACTTTTAAGCGTCTTGGTATAGATTTAATCAGTTTTTTATAATTTCTGCATCGATTTTCCCCCATTTTTCTGTTATTATTATTTTTAATTCACATTTTGTGTTTATTTGTAATGATTTCTCTTTTTTTTGTATCAAAATCTCACCATATATGTTCTACTGGGCTAAATAAAGTGATTGATGAGGTGTTTCCATAATTTGGAGACAGTTATAGAGACACCAATGACGTACATTGAGCGCAATGCGCAGGGAGTCCTTATCCTGTTAAAAAATTAAGTCATCTCCAATATCCAAATTTCCGGTGGATAATTTAAAATTTCTCTTTAAAATATTTAAATAGATCTCATGATTCACAATGCCATCAAAAAATACCAATTTACCTAATTCTGAGGCCAATTTGCACTCCCCCTCCAGAACACCTTTACTTCAATTCTGAAGCATGGGGTGGGGGAGTTTTGTTCCACATGAATTCATGGGATTAAACTCCTTATTTTTTTTCATTTGCAAACTATTATAGGCCCATCGGAATTAAAAATGTTGAATTATCTGCCATCCCAATCAATTTGCTGTCAATTTTGAATTTTCTGAAGCTGAGTCCCAAGAATCTAGTTGGATCTATAAAACATTTAGGTGGAAGTGCTCTTGCGTGAGGGTATAAATCGGCTACAGAATTAGGTAATTTGGTATTTTTTATTGATATTGTGAATCATGAGCTCTATTTAAATATTTTAAAGGAGAAATTTTAAATTATCCGCCCACAATTTGGATATTGGAAACGACTTCATTTTTTAACAGGATAATGACGCCAAGCGCACTGCTCTCAAAGTACGTCACTGGTGTCTCTATAACAGTCTCCAAATTATGAAAACACCTCCTCAATCACTTTATTCGGCCCAGTAGAACATATTTGGTGAGAGTTTGATGTAAAAATAAAGAAAACACGACATATAAACGCATAATGTGAAGTAAAATCAATAATCACAGAAGAATGGAGGAAAATCGATGCAGAAATTACAAAAAACTGATTAAATCTATACCAAGACGCTTAAAAGTTTTTGTGGACACTAAAAGATATCCTACTAAGTACTAAATTAAGAAATAAATAAAATATTTAAAGCTAAGATTATATATAGATTTTTGTTAAGTGTACGAAGACTTTTGTGGCGAAATTTTTTAGTAGCTTTTTGATTATTAATTTTTAAAAAAAAATAGTTTTACTATTTTTAAAAAAATTGATTATATCATTCCGTTAAGAACAAGTTGCATATATCATAAAAAACTATAAGTACAATATATTAATTTTTATTAGTCGAAAACATTAAATTTTATAACAAATAGCAAGTGTACGAACACTTTTGTGGCTCACTGTATGTATATATATGTAAATAAATTTTTCATTTATTGCATCTCACGTAACTCCGAAACCAGTTCCAGCGAAATTATATTAAAATTTATTTCATTTGCAATTTACTAGAATTTTCTCTGGTTTGTAATTGTGTGCTCGAAGTTTGAGTGATCATGGTCATGAATCGTGGTCGAGTCGCGAGTTCCAGTTCTAGGGTCAGTAAAGACTCGTCGTGCTGAGGGGCTGATGAATGTTAATTCCGTCAGAGCTCATAATCCTCAAGTTGATGAGATGTGGAGGTTCGAAAAGAATGGTGCAATTGCAGGTGCCGCTCACGTATCTTGACTTTGGCTTAGAATTACGAGGTCCATCACTAAAAGACTTTGTGCAGCTTCAGATTGTGAAGCTGATAAGAATTAATCAATCTAGTTTGCCTTTTTATTGTGCTTTAATCTCTTATACATATTTCTCTTACTATAAAGAAGTATATGTATAGTATCTCTATATGTAAAGCATACAGATATAGATGTGTAAGTTGTGTGTATTAGAAATCTCAATATTTTTTACATTAAAATATACTTAGAAAATGAAAAAAAAGTCATTGTTCTTAAAATTATAGACATTAGCTTTTTTTGTAGTTAAGCTTGCTTGTATTGTGCTAATATCTATATAAAACACCCATATAATAAGTTTATAATCACATTTAAAATATTTAAATGTAGAATGATAGTCCTATTTTAAGAAGGTCGTATCTGTTTTCTATAGAAGCAGCAACCGAGTGAGGATAATCTCAATCTCGTAATCTGCATGATTTTTGTAGAATTCTTCATTCCTGGCGATACTAAAAATGGGCTGGTAGAAGGACTGATACACATGAAATCTCATTTTTGGTGTGATGTGGAAGCTTGGTGAGTGTGGTGACTCTTGACTGCAGTTCAGAATTATGACGTCCGTCTCCAACAACCTCAGTTTTGCTTCAAAACGTGAAGTTAATTACAATCATCACTCAATCATATCAATTTTTTTGTGGTCCCTTGGTTATTAAACAGTTTTAGTTCTTTTTAGCTCCTAGTGAATTAATTATGCATGTAAATAATTATTAAAAGTGCTTAAAGGGCCGAGTATTTCTGAAAGATATTTAGGTTTTTTTACCTTTTTGTCAGCTATATAAATATTTTAATCTAAAAAAATCCCTTTAAAGATTTATTAAAATATTAACATATTTAAATGAGCCCCCGTAGAACATTATTTCATGTTATCATGGAAAAAATAATCTCTGATACTAATCGTACCTGATTAAACATGTTCTAAAGCAAAAAAAAAAAAATTGTGTTCAATAATTTGCTATTTTTCAGAAAAACAAATTTTTCATATTCATAATTGCTTTTTATATTGTTTTCTGATTTTAAGATAGGAAATTTTATAGCTCAAAGATTCTAATATGTGAGTGATAAATTTATCAGTAAATAAAAATATCTTAAATTTACTCTATTACGAATTCATTAAAGCGCTAAAAATAAAAAATATTGAATGAAATATTATAGATTTAGTCGCATCTTTAAAAAATTTACTTTGTTTCTTACACAAAAAAAGTTAATAAAACTTCCAATTTAATCATAGAAAATATTACAATATCAGCAATTAAAAAAATTTCTCAACTTAAAAAGATATATAAAATAATATTTAGGAATATACAAATTGAAGCACGTATATATTAAATAACATACGAAAGATTGACAGATAACACATATTCAACATGTTTTTTATACAAGCCTTAGAGATAGACTAAGTTAATAAAATTTCCAATTTAATCACAGAAAATATTACAATATCAGCGTCTAAAAAAATATTTTTCACAACTTAAAAAGATATTTAAAAAAGATATTAAATTTTTTTTTAAGAATACTAGGTGAAGAACGAATATATTAAATAATATACGAGAGATTTGAAGAAAGAATACATTAAATAACATACGAGAGATTGACAGATAACACATATTTAACATGTTTCTGAAGCCTTAGATAGATTTCGAGGTTTAAAATTTATTTTACTTTGAGATCTGGGATTCTTAAAATATAAATTCTACCATTTGTTTTCTGTAGGCTTTTTTTAAACAAATTTAAAAATATTATACGGAGTTCAAAAAAATTTTCCTTTCTTTTAAAAAAACTTATTTGGTCTTCCACGATTTCTAAATTTATTTGATCCAGGAAAATTTCTAAGTCTCAGCTCTTATAATAATGCACTTGACAAGGGGAATACCCTTTAATGAATAATTCTTGCTTACGTATTTCATAAGATATTTACATTTATTTTATAAGCCATACCTAGAGCTATCAATTATATCTGAACGTTTCTGATCATAAAAATAATTCATTAAGATTCATAATTCAAATAATTAAAAATAATTCCTAATAATTCAAATAAGATCATTTGTAGATAAAAAAAATTTTTATCTACAAATTTTCAGTTTAGCTTTAAATAAATAATAAATTTTTTTCTCTAAAAACATTTTGAGAAATGCAAAAATTTTCAGATTCGTAAAGATCAAACAATTTCTATGGAAGTAAAATTAAAAATCTTGGTTTCAATATTCGAATCAGGTACAAGTGTAACTATTTATGGTCGAGAATTTCGGCTTGAAAAAAAAGGTTCTATCCGAAATAATAAGAAAAATGAGAATTCCTTGTAGAAATCTGTCATCTAAACATCATAACTTTGTTCCAAAACATCGTCATACATATATCGGAGATGAAGAGTTAGTAAAAAATGAGGATGGAGAATTGATTGCAAAACGGAACGTACCAGTAATATTTAAAAAAAAAAAGTATGATGAATTATATTTTAAAAAATTGATCATTTCATGGAACTTGTCCTAAAATTCGGATAAGATATAAAGAATTGTTAGGTTAGATTTCAGGAACTGTGTGAAAAACTTTCAACTCTTAAAAGAAATTTTCAAAAAAAAATGATAGCATAAATACAATTTCAATCCTGTAAGTGTATTATGTTTTATAAATTTAATAATGATGCATTAATGAAAGAAATGAGACAAATTATAAAAATTACATAGTTCATAAAAATTATATAGAATATTTTTATTTTTAGAATATCTGTTTTTCACAAAAGGATAGCAGTACCAGGCTGCGTTCATTAACCCCATATCATTGTTTAATTTAGCTTTGTTTCTACGAATTGGGATTTGTTCAGGAAGTTCATTCTCATTCGAATTGGAGATAATTACTCGAACTCTTTTACGATTACTACAGTCATTGATAAATATTTCTTCTTCACTAAAAATTTCTACTTTTTTTCCATTTGAAAATTAATTTAGTCTACATAAGCATTTTACCCATCATTGTCTACATTGCATCTTCTGTTTTTGTGAAACTTCATATTAGTAAATGATCTCCATGGACATAAGATAAAATGAATAAATGCACCTCTAAAATAATATTCTTTCCTCTCAGCTTATAATAGTCTTTCTTGAACCAAAAAAATATTGTAGTTGTAGTCAGTAGTGCACACAGGAATTTTTCAAGGGAGGGTCCGGGGTCGAGAGTTCACCATTCTTGTATCATGCTCCTTTTGACTTTGTCGATTTTCGGGAACAAAACACAGAAAAAACTAATTTTTGAATAAATAATTAGCATTAATTAATAAAATTAATCATTAATAACAAGTAATTAGTTACATTTTACGTACTATATACTTAGAATTATAATCAATCGGAAAAAAAATCAAGGGCTTTGGGGGTCCTGACCCCCTCCCTTATGTGCGCCACTGGTTGCAGAGCATATTAAATCTAAACGAAGTAAATTTTAAAAAATTACAAGGTAGTATATATTATATAATAAGATATATAATGGGGTAATAAATCCGAGTTATCCGTAGTTCCACTTTTTAATTTAGTTAGGAAAAAAAAACTACAAATTTACAATTAAAACTAGACTGCTAACAGCAAATTAATTCTTCAAGAAGTAATTTTAAAAACTTATACTTACGGTATAATGCGTGAAATATTATCCCAGATTAGTTTTCTTTTTTGTGCAGCTGATAAAAGTACATATAACAAAAGTTACTTCTTGTACGATAATGGTATTCTTTCTGACGTCATAAATGATTGCTGGAAAAATCTCAGTATTCCAGTTTTTTAGTAAATTTAGAAAACCAATTTACTAGGGGGGGGGGATTTTTCAGTTATGTAACCTTTTAAGGTTAAAAAACAAGAGTTCAGCTGTCTGAAACAGATTTTTAAATGAAAAAGTCGTCTGCGCAAGACCCCTCGGTAAATAGTACGGTACTTCAAAAGAGCGTTACCGCTCGCGGACGAAAGACTCCGGTGAATGGCTTGACGGCTGTGGATATCGCTCCTGATGCTGGCGGCTGTGGTTTACGAGACCGTTGCGCAGACGCTTGTTATTTAGAAACGGCGATGAATCATGCAACTATAAATATTATTTCTTTATTTTCATGTTTGAAATTTCTATTCTGGATTTTGGTTTAACATATTTGTTTTTACTTTCTCTACTTAATTTTATCTACCCATCATGTATTTTTAAATTTCATTGCTCGATGAAAATGTTATTCGTATGCATGGTCAGAAATTTTACAGTTTTCAACGTTTTTACACGGTTTTATGAACTAAATATAGTTATATCTTACAAGGTTTTCAGATAACTTGCGATCCTCAATTTTACTACAGGAAGCATATTTTTTTTACACGAAAAAAAGGAGAGTTGCGTGTAAAGTTAAGTATGTTGCTTAGTGAAGTCTAAAGTGTGTGTGTTTTTAACATTTATTGTTTTCGATAGAAATGTAATTCAATTAAAATTCCACTCATCATAAAATTTAATTTTTCGTTTAATCACAGAAATATAAAATACTCTTTTACACAATTCTCCTTATTTTTTTTTAAAAAAAAAACCTTAATAATTATAAGTTTATTTGAGCACAGGAAAAGTAATCTAGCGTTCAAAATGTTCTAAAATAGAGCAGTAATATGTGTATTTTTAATGAAAAATAGAAGTATAAAATATATATAATTAAAGTTATCAGGAAAATAATGCACACACACTTAACACAGCTATGATTAAACCAACCTTTTTGGAAAGAGTGCCACTATTTGAAAAAAAATAATTATGCGTGCCACTTCCAAATTTTCCAACGAACACATATGGAAAAGTGAAAAACCGTTACGTAAAGATTTACTATGGGATTTTTACGCATATAGTACATTTTTAATGCAAATTTATATGGTCAAAATTTTAAAATAATATAAATAAAACGAAAGTAAAAAAAACTTAGATTTTATTGTTAATAAACTTTTTACAAGTTCAATCAATTAGGTTAGCTATAGAAAAATGAGCAACTTGAATCAGTCAATTCAAAATAATTAAACACTCAATACTTACTTAATGTGTCTTTTGTATTATTACTTTTTTTTACCAAGTCATCAATATTAGGATTAGCTCTTACAGATGCTAGCAAAATTAGGTTGTTATAGGTGCACATCAGAAGGTTTAGTGTGATATTTATTTTTTTATGCTCGTAGAAAAAAGCATTTATTCACTAGCATATTTGGATCCACATCTTGAGAGTTTTTGTCTAAGAAAACCCTTTTCAATAAAATGGTAAACAATAGTTATTTATATTTTAAAAAATTTTAATTTTGAAAAAAATGATTAATCTTTTTAAAAAAAAATTCGGTAAGTCTTCTCGAGCCACGGGTTGATCAACCTTGATTTAATACACAAAAAGCAAATTAATACATATAATTTTACAAACGTACCAAATATTTTGAGAACACTTATGTTACATACAATGGAAAGTTTGAAAATTTTAATCACATAATGCATCCGAATGGAATAAAAATTGAAAGATGGACTATATTTCTAATTATTCTTATGTAAATTGTATAAATTTCATTTAACCCTTAACTTCACACGGTTGCATTTTTGCAACATATGACTTATTTTAATTTAACAAACCCAATATATTTTTAATTGCCTACAAATCACTTATCTGAGAAAAAAAAGATTATTGCAACGAAATACATGCTAATTTTGTCTCTAGATTGAAGTACATTTTTTTCAGAAATCAGAACAATTATAAAAATATCTGATACCTCAAGAACTATGTTTTTGCTATAAAAAGAATCCATTACATTTTATGCTTCCTCTTGTTTATTGATGAAATAAATTACCAGGTAAGAAATTTAAACATTTTATGATGAATATAAATTAATCGTATAAAAAAAAGTTTTGTAATTTACGGCACTACTGCGCAATGTTGCATTTCTCCAACAAAGAAAAAAGTGACTGAAATTCAATTTAAAACTACTTAATTTTTTTTCATATTTTCCCCTTTTATTATTACTTGAGAACTAGCTAATATAATTTTTTTCATAGAAATTTAAAAAATTGCGAAGTTAAGGATTAAAATACTTAGAAGTAGAACTCTCTGTTTCATAATTTCTTTTAAAAAACCCGATTTGACACGAAGAAAATGATAAAACTAAGCTAAAATGTGGTCGATAAGGTATAAATGAGGCAGAATTTCCCCTAAAAAATCTTGGCTAAGAAGTACCAGTTATTCACTATAGAATGAAACGAATACCTGTGATTGAATCATTTTTTATGTTAGATTAGTTGGTGTTTTAATAAAGATTTCTTTTTCCAGAGAGAGAGGATTATATATAAAAGGAATCTTTTCCCCAATTAACTAAAGGAGGATGCGGAAAATATGAGTATCATTTGATCAAGAATTTCTGGAATTATCTGTGATATTAATCTAGCTTATCATTATTATTGAATTACTTTATTAATAATATTTTATCGTGAGTTATTTTCTTCATATTATATGGACCCATGAAGTACATTTTTTCTGGAGTCCCACTCAAAGTTGTTGCGTGATCCAGATGGGAAATTTGAGAAAAAAAGTAAATGCAGATTAATTATATCATAACCTAAAAATAATACAAAGGACTAAATTCATGTGACGTCACGATCACGTGATTCCGTCAACCGGTGAATATGGCGTCGTTTGTTTACTATTGCGTACGATTATTTTGTTCTTAAAGATTTACATTTTACAAATTGTTTTAAGAGAATATTATTAGAGTAGACAATTATTGAAATGCCATATTTAGGCAAGAAATAATCATAGAATTACCTATTTTCAAAACATTCTCTTTTTATGGGAAATGCTTCTACAACACTAATATTTTGCATATATATATAGCTCAGACCTCTGTACAGAGCCTGAACTAGGATTTTTGAATTATATAACTTAGAAGTGGATTCATCTATATTTTAATACAACAGAATGGAGAAATTTTAAGGAAAAAACACCGTTAATTATTTCAATTGGTAGTAACTCAGAAAATAATGTGAATTTTTCAAAACTCCTAGTTCAGATCCTATGGAGAAATATTAGCTTTGTATAAGCAAAATTGTAAAGTCTTTATTACTTTCTTAATTACTTCTCAAATCAATCAATACAAACAATATTAAATCTTGATTAACACATTTTTGTTTCATGGAACCTTTGATATTCTATCTAGACTAATAAAAAAATAATAGATTTGATTGAACGTTCGAGTGTGAGAAGCCAGATTGGTGCAAAGTAATCGAACTTCTTAGTGCTTCCTTTTTAACGCCATGGGAATCTATGGAAAAAAAATTCTCGGATTTATTTCATTTCCTGAAAAAGAACACTTATCTGGGTTCTCCGTATTTATTTTAGAAGTTACGCTTTGTTCAAAGTTTATAAACGGGATTCATTTATTTCAGAATTAATTTAATATCTTTTTATATCGAAAATTAGATTTATAATAAAAATAAACTCCGTGATTGAAAAATAAAATTTATTCTACATTAGAACTTATGCAAACTGAATCATCAAAGCTTAAGTAAAATGTATAGTATTGTGCGGGCTTTTTTTCAAAATTTATTTAGTAGTAAAAATTTATTTCGTTATTCGCACATTTTTATTTTTTTTAAAAAATTTTGTTATAATGTACTTATTTTCAAAAAATTCGTGTTATATTTTGCTTGAGAAAAGTTTTAAGCCATTATTATACCTCTAAAAACCTTTTGCTGGTCTTTTATTAAAAATTACTTAGCAAATTTTAATTTTGTGTAAAATTATAAATCTTACAATTTGCTATAATTTCAATTATTAGCATTAATCTTAATACTACAACACATCTTTTCAGGTAAAGTTTAAGCAACTTTTTATCGCTGAATAGTTTTGAAATGAACAAATAAACAAAAGTTGCCATTTTGAAAATGCGGAAAACTAGAGTTCACATCTGTGTGTATTCGAATGTTGATTGAAGTAAAGTTATGGTGATTTAGTTTCTAAAACAACACACGCGCTATTACTAAAAAATTTGCAATCGCAATGGACTAAATTCATGTGACGTCACGATCACGTGATTCCGTCAACCGGTGAATATGGCGTCATTTGTTTACTATTGCGTACGATTATTTTTTTCTTAAAGATTTACATTTTACTTTCTAAAATGTCTTATTTTGCTGAAATGGTTGCTCTATCAGTTATAGAAAGGATAATTAGAAAGAAAAAATCATTTTATAATATCATTATAACAAATCAAAGTGCTTTGATAGCATGTTGAAGCGTGTGGATTATATAGCATCTTCAAAGTGTTTATGTGTGTGACCACTCTTTGAATAATGTTTTCACCACCGTAAGACAAATGAAACTTCTTCAAAAAGGATTTTGGATAGATGTAGACTTACAATATTTAAAATCAAATATTTGTTTATTTTACATCAAGTTATATTGAGAACATATTATGTTTAGTTAACTTAAATTTTACTTATGTTACACTTCTTCAGAGTAGTTAACAGAGGTATTTCAGCATTTAATTATCTAAAATTAGAACACAAGAATCTGATATGTAACCATACATATATCAAAAAGAAGTATATATATTTATAAAACTTATTTTACTTAGTAATTTTACAATATTACAGGGAAAAAGAAAAAATAAAGAAATGGAAAAATATCTTACTTTATTACAGCTCTGTTAATGTTTATACTTGTTGATGAAATAAGAACCACTTTCAAACATTAGAAATCAAAATTATCGTTTACCATTTGTAAAATTACACATAAAAAATTGTGCTACATTTTAAAAATCTTTATTCGCTCCACTACTTAAGGTAAAATATATGATTTATCGAGAATTGAATTCCAAATACTGTAATAAATTAAGGCATTAAAATTTTTAAATTAGAATGTGTATATAGTAGAATATTAATTTGTGTCCATATATCAAATATAAAAGTCCTGCTCACTCCTACATGACCAAAATAAAAAAAGTCATTTTTGAATTCATAATTCTTTTAGAAAAAAATAAAAATTGTAATATATTTGCGTGGTTTCAACACATATGTTTTTCAGAGTTTGACTGTTTGGTATAAAAACTGTCTCACACATATACAAATTTTTTTTACTACATATGTATAACAAATATGCATTTATTGGTATTTGCACAATTTGTAGATTTATCATTATAGAGATTAGATTTATTTTATACTTTTGCAAAAATAAATCTCCTGATATATGTCCTGAATAAATTTGTTGCATTGAGTTTGTTGCAAATATTGATCTAAGAAGAGTACTTTGATCAATTTTATGATATTTATCGAAGAGAATTACAGATAATCTTTTTTCAAAATTATTGTTAAGAGGTTAATTGGTCAAAATCACTGATATTTTTGTGGGACATATGTTTCGAAGATAAATTTTGGGCTCTTGTGTATTATAATGATCAATTTCTTTTTTTAAAAAGTATAATTATATATAAAAGGACACTTTAGATACATATTAGTGATAAGAAAATAAAATTCCAATACATTTCTCCAAGTAAGTTTTAAGTTTGCAGGAAATGGAACTCAAGTGTTTAACACTAAACATAAATATCATGTCAAGAGACATAACTAGTAAAAATTGTGAATGGAAATTTTATGCAACTATTTATTTCCATATTGAATTAAATTGTTTCTATCTTATTTGCAATTCATTGTGTTATAAAAATAAGATTCATTTTCATCATTGGATAAATATTTATTGTTAATCAAAAACTTTCATATTAACTCTATATAATATGAGATAAACAATAGCTTAAAGAAGTATGCAATTCAATTAGAAAAATTAAATTGAATTTGTGAAAATTATAGTATTTTTCCCGATGAAATATTCTTTAATATTATACAATTATTTATAACAAGTTGTTCAACATGTTATAAGCACTTTATACAAAGGCAATAAAAAAAATTATTGAATTTGTAATGTAAATTTTTAATATAGTTCATACTCGCATTAATAATCTGAATTTGTGATCCAGGTGTCGCATATCAATGCATAATATTTAGTAGCCGAGATATAAAGGTGAAGTTCATATTACATTGAATATTTTTTTAAAAATTATATATTAATATGATTTATTTCTTTAACTTAATAGTGAAATTGTATTTTCTTTTATTACTTTATACAATCAGTTCCAAAAAAATTTCCAAACATTTTAAAAAGATAATTACTAAGTAAATCAGACAGTCAAAGATAGGAATGTTATTTTATTAGAAACATTTTCAAATAACTTTAAATGCTTCATAATATTGTACAAAATATATATGAAGTATTTATACGCAATACATTGTGTAAGCAAAAAATTCATTTTCAACAAATAACTGTTCCACAGTGAAATAAAATATTCATTTGAATTTTAAGTGTAGGTAGGTAAACTCGAGTAAATATAATATATTTTTTAGAAAATTGTTATTTACCATTTCTAAATAATGAAGTACTGCGGGGGGGAGAAATTTCATGCATAACATTATTTATATATATAAATTCACACCTGTATGAAGAACAGGTTTATCAGCTAGTAGCATATAAGTACAAAGGAAAAAAATTAAGAACTTCCTATAGTATTGATAAATCAAACCAAAATTACGTGATTATTTCAAATATCTGACACTTATAATGCTGCACATAGAGTGTTTAATGTCCCCATTGGTAAGCCATACTATTATACAATTTGCAATTCATGAGAAGTTGTAAAAAAATTCAATTTTCATCACAGGAGACATATATATGAATCATATACTCGCATCCTTAATTACCTTTACATGCATAATACTGAGGTTTTAGGAATTAAACTATTTTAAGGATTTGGGCAAAAAAGGAAAATAGTTAAATCATGGATAAACAAATACTTACTTCTTAAGTAGCCACTGAGATTTCAAAAAAAAAAAAAAAAAAAAAGATGGAAAAAAACACTTTTACCAAAAGATAATTCTCTTCATTTATCTAAAACTTTCATATTAACTAATGTTCTATGTACACAGGCTTCAAGAAATAAACTTTTTTGCAAGTTTGATATATACTTCAAAAAAATAAGACAATAACATATCAAATTAAATGTAATCATTTCTAAAAATTGTTACCCCTTTTGTAATGGTTTCATTCCCCTTAAGAATATTGTATTTTAATTTAAAGATAGAAATGACATATTAAATTTTAATAGCAAAGAATAATTATAAATAATTTAGAAATCGATAATTTGTGTGTGAAAGGTAAAAATCAAAGAAACATTTCTTTAATTTTTGTAAACATTCCTCCCACAAATTATCATCAAATTGAAAAAATTCAGAATAAATATTTTCTCCTGCCTTTGAATTATCAATTAAAATTACAAATAGACATTTTTTATATTATTCACACCTAACTGACACTATGTTGTATAATAATAGGTGTGAGCTCTTTTTAAAGAAATGATATCAATGTTATTCTCTATTCACCTATCTGCGTTTTGTGTGACACTGGACAAGACATGACTGCCGCTCATTTGGACAAGTGCTCTGCACTGAATGATCTTAACTGCATTGTAAAAATGTATTGGAGAGCCCGTTGCCTAATGACCTGATGGTCAATGGCCTAGCATTTATAAAATAAATATCAATGTTATTCGATAACCATACAATTTTAAAAAGTAATTTTAATTCTATACTGTCAACCATTCTTGCGCAAAACTATTTAATAAATAACTACTAAATTAATTAAGAAGTAAAATAACTAAGAGCCATACCTAAGTGTACCATGAACTATAAATAAATGCTAGGATCCAACCGAACTAGGAAAAATAAATATGCCAGCTAACACTAGTCGGAAGTAGACAATTACCTAATTAGATAAATAAATTAGAATAAAACAAAAATTATATAAAAGAGTTGTTAAAATTATTTCCTAACAAATATATATACTATAATAACGCAAAAAATACAATGATATCATATGTTTTTAATTAGATAAAATTAAGATACAAGAACGACGTCAACAAACATATAGGAAAACCAATGGTATGAAATCGCACGTGCTGTTTATTGACGTTGGAATCACGTGATTACTGACTGGCGTCTGTCTGTCCATGAAGTTACTCCATTGTGTCGAAGATATTTTAAAGCAAAAAAAGACGTTTATATGTTTTAATTTTATATACGTTGCTTATTTTTATACTTTTATATATTTTAGATAAAACTATTTTGATCCATAACAAAAGACAATCCCTATAATCTCAAATTACAGTAAATTCGCAAGAAATCGATTTCTGCAATAATAATTCTTATTACCATTTAATATTTGTTTAAGATAACTCAAAACATTTTTAGAAAACCTTTAAATTTTTTTTTACTTTGCTTTTTGTATGAAATTATAAATGTACAAAATCATTGAGTGTTATTGAATAATATTATTTTAATGAGCTATGGTTTGATGTTTTAAACTTGAACAGTTTTTGATTATTTTTATGGAAATTTTCGTAAGTTTTATAGTAAAATTTCTTTTGTAAAAATTCATCTTTAACAAAATAAATTTCGTGTGAAAATAGTATAAAAGCAAAATTATTTACATGTAATAGTGATGAAAGCATACATGTACATGTCCAGTCATTTTCAAGTCGAGCGGAGGAATAGGAGCTGCTTGTTTAAAGGCATTTAAATCATGAATTCTTCATACGAAATTCATGGAAGTTTGATGTGTTGCGACCTGTGTCTAGCGTTGTCTTCGTCTCTTGGCAGTAGTTTAAAATGCAATGTCCTTCATCAATTATCTACTTGCGGCTCTAAAATAATGGGATTAAAAATTCATGCAACCGAATTTAGCTTCAGAATCTTAAAAGTTAATATTTAATTTTTCTTAAAATAATAGCCCCTACATGTGCAACTTACAGTACCTTTAAGAGGGCTTTCGTTTCTAAAATAGGGCCCCAAAGGAGTTTTGATACGGGGCCCACTCAGAACTAGCTACGCCAGTGCACGCAGGCCACGAGTGCATTACCTTGACCATTTGGTCACTAAGAACTCTGGAAATATAATAATTATAAGAATCATGGAAATATCTCTCTCGTGCAGATTTAATAGCGTGTGTTTAGGTGTTTTTTTAAATTATAATTTAAAACTTTGCATTTCCTTTGAGGAATGGACTGAATTCATGATGGTCACATGATAACGGCAGTCACGTGTTTCCCATTGATTAACAATTGACATACTAGTTATTCAACTTGTAAAGTTTAACTAACATTTAAAATTTGATGATTGGGTAAAGAGTTCACGTGTGTTAAAATTCTTCAAATAGTTTTCAAAATTTTTAGAATAAACTTTACATTATACGAATATTTTTAAATTAAGTGCATTTTATTCAACTATGCGCATTATTATATCGTTGACAAATATTTACTTTTTAAAAGAAAATTTCTGCAAAAAGAAAAAGTTGGCAACAGTGAAGCACAGGAGCTAATTGGTTGGAAACGCGTGATTACATTTATGATATAATTATGACGTCGAGTTAATTTATGAACTGATTGGCTGAAAACACGTGACTGAGTTATCATGTCACTATGACGTCATATGAATTTAGTCCATACAAAATTAACTACTGCATCAAATCATGATGCAGTTCTTCCTTGTTTTTATTGTCTTTGACAGTACAGCTCTCATTTACTTTTACAAGTTGACGGAGGCAAATAATATTACTTCGGTATAATACTTAAAATAAAAAAAAATGAAAGTTTTCTTAAGTATTCGTTTTTGTACCTAATCCTAATTCAAATGACAGCTTCAACTTTTATAGGAATTTGTAATTTTTCACAAATTTTGGGAGATACATTTCGCAGCATATCCTCTCTGAAAAAAATAAAGCATTTCTTTAAATCCTTTAAATGGAAGGTTTTACTTCTATCTACTAAATAAAGTAGAACTCTTAGTGCTAATGTTGGGAAAAGCATTAAATAAAAATTGTTAAAATACAGAAAGCTATTATCCCTAAACACGGTTATGAGTAATCCACCTTTCACCTTGTTTGTATAGAAATCAAGAATTTTTCTTTTTCATACAGGTGGGAGCTTGAAATGGAGTTAACGTACCGTCATAGCTTTGCTCGGAAAAATATCACGCCCCTTAGAAATCCTTTAAAAGGGGCATTTTCTGTTTTATAATCTAATAATGGATATATAATCCCCGACGATTCTCGGTGTGAGTGGATCTTCATAGGCAATTGTTTGTTTTTAGATACAGTCTTTTTAGAACAGTTAATACTTTTATAGACCGTACTAGTTTGAAAAAAAGAAATGAACGTCTAACATTTGAACGAAAATGTTTAATACTAACAGAAAACAGTTTTAAGGTTTTACTCTAATTTCAAAAGAACGAAACAAAAACTTTGAAGAATATATACTGAGCGTAAATTATGTATTCAATTTAAAAAACAATTTCATGGCAAAAGCCTTTTCTTGTCAATAAAAATATTTTTAAATACAAATTGTAGAAATATAGAAATGTTTATTAAAATCATCCCTAAACAGTGTTAAAGGCAATTCACCTTTCAACTTTTTAAATAGAAATCAAGAAATTTTTCATAAGGGTGTTTGAAATTAAAATTACGTATTATCATTACATAATTTTGAAAAGGAATATAGACTCGATAAATCCATTCATGGAGGATTTTCCGTTTCTGAATTTTCTGTTGTTTTTTACATGTGCTTAAGAGAGTAAAAGAGAGGTTTAGAGGTTTTATACTCTTTTTAGAGGTTTTCTAAAAAGAGTATCAATTAGTACCCGTACGACACCAACAGCAAAAAGAAAAATTGATATATTTGATTTTTTGACAAAGAATTTCCTACTAAATTTTTAATGCAATGTTCTTAAAATTTCTCAGAGAAGTGGGTCATGACCGGGCCACTTAAAAAGGCTCGGTGGGCCTCATGTGGCCCTCGGGCCGCTGGTTGAGTATCGCTGCTGTAGAGAGAGAGAATAACTTATTTTAAGATACTACTCACTTTTATCCAAGTTGACACAATTTTTCTTTTATAAAATGTGTTTCGCATTTTTCTCCTATACCGTAATGCTAAATGAGCTATTCCTTCACATGTTAAAAGTAAAAACTGATTATTTGTTAAATATTTTGAAATTTTAAAGTCACTATATTATAAAAAAATGTATATGAGTTACAATGTCACAATTTTTTATAAAAGAGGAAGCATTTTTTTCTGTTCAAAATTTTGCTTCGCGTTAAGTTCACGCTCTCGCACGTATGACGAAAACAGCCTTAAAACATAATCCAGTTTCTGTACTTCTTTTCTTTTTATTTAAATAATATATTAATTAAGTAATAGTCTATATTTTGTCACAGTGTTTTTTTCACAGGCAAGACACTCATAATGAAAGATAAGTGAAATAATAATAGCGACAAAATTCGTAACATTTGCCAAATTTTAATTCATATTTGTTTTCGTTCACAGCATTTTGCTAAGATTAAATGAACTATTGAATAACGAGAAAACAGCAAAAAATGAAACATTTTTTTATAGTATCCGTCTCCGCGCCAGAAGGCCCTGCACTCACTCTTGTGCAATATCTGTGCCGGCATTCCGCGGGACATGTTGGGGAGTGTGGAAATCTAAGAGCGTAGCGCAGTGGACATTTTCGATGTTGTTATTTTAACAAATGTTAAGTGCAGCACAAACCCTCTTCTTATAATTATTCTTTTCATTCATTTCTTTCTTAAATGTTTATGTCGTCACCCACCCAGTAATTAAATGTTTCAAAAATTGAAATGCGACATCCTCTACTTTTATTTTTAACCCAGATATTGATTGAACCCCCATCCTACATATATGTGTATGTCAGTCTTCAAAGATTAATTTATTTTCCTATAATGTTAAAGAAATTCATCTCCACGATCTTTTATATCATCGAAAACCTTTCGGCTAGGGAACAAATAAGTTTTAAAATTATTTAGTTGCTAGATTTTTTGTAGAATATCCAACAACAAAATTACGAGTGCAGTCTATTTTTTACGATTGAAACAATAGTATTATCGACGTAATTTTCCTAATTCAGATATAAAGTTAAGTCGTACAGTTTCTCTATTTTTATGTACACTTTTATAATTTTCACATATTATTATGGTTAACGTGGAACTTTTCCCCTTCAGATTTTGAATTAATCAGCCCATATATATATAAATATGTTTCCATTAATTAATTTGTGACGGGTTCCATCCGCGGTCTTTTTACTAATTCTTTTGGGAGTATTTT
The DNA here is from genome assembly GCA_019973935.1 of Trichonephila clavipes. Lineage (NCBI taxonomy): Eukaryota > Metazoa > Arthropoda > Arachnida > Araneae > Nephilidae > Trichonephila > Trichonephila clavipes. The sequence goes on along the minus strand of BMAU01016306.1, from coordinate 135,649 downwards.
TCTGTAACCATGATTTGAGTTTAAAACCGCCTTCCCCGCAGAGATAACGATTTTGTGCTATTTAACCCCTGGCAGTTGATGTGTTAGAGTTAGTCTTAATTCAAGTGAGTTGAAAGAACTACCTTTAAAAAACATGGAAATAAGAAAGAAGACATTTTGAAGGGTTCTACAGCAACTCAAGAGAGATACGGCAAGTGCTCTACCTTCGGATCAAAAGATAAGTGTTTAATTGATTCTATTATAAGCTTAAGGTAAGAAACTAATGGAGAATGCTCCCACGGTGTAGAATCTTTATTTGACCACAAATTTATTTGTCTAAAATAAAAGTAATTACTTTTACATCTGATTATACTCGGTATTCTTAACTACATTTGCAACACATTCCGTAAAAAATAGCGTTGTCAGCAATAAAAGATAGTTAAATAAAAAAAAAATACTGACGTATTATAAACTTTTAAAAATACTCACACACGTTGAATTTTATTCTCTTCATTGTTTTTTAAAGTCCCACTTTAAAAGCAACAAAAAGGATGCGCAATTTACTTTAAAAACATGCATTAAATGATTCGTCCTATTAAAATATCGATGTATAGGGTGTTTTTTTAGAGGTATAGAACTTTAAATTGCAATAAAACAACAATGTATTATTCGATTGACATGAATTTTTTTTATTCGAAAGATAATCTTGTGGCATTACATTTTAAATATGATCAAGCAAGGCGTAGATTCGTCGAATGGGCCCAAAACGAGATTGCCGTTGTTCCCGATTTTCATAAGCGAATTTTGTTTATCGACGAAGCGCACTTCTGGTTGAATGGCTACGTCAACAAACAAAACTGCCGCATTTCGAGTGAAGCTAATCCACAAGTGTATGTCGAAACACCGTTACATCCAGAAAAACTGACTGTTTGGTGCACTTTATGGGCTGGTGGAATCCTTCTTCAAAAACGATGAAGGCCACAACGTTACAGTGAATGGTGATCGGTATAGAGCCATGATTATTAACTTTTTCATTCCTGAATTGAACAATCATGATGTCCAGGAGCTGTGGTTCCAACAAGACGGCGCAACATGTCACACAGCTCGTGCCACAATCGATTTATTGAAAGACACGTTGGGTGACCGCCTAATTTCACGTTTTGGACCTGTGAATTGGCCTCCAAGATCTTGTGATTTAACACCGCTAGACTATTTTTTGTGGGGCTATGTAAAGTCATTGGTCCATGCGGATAAGCCACAAACGCTTGACTATTTGGAAGACAACATTCGCCGTGTTATTGCCGATATACGGCCACAAATGTTGGAAAAAGTCATCGAAAATTGGACGTCCAGATTGGACTACACCCGAGCCAGCCGTGGCAGTCCTAACATGTAATGCCACAAGATTATCTTTCGAATAAAAAAAAATCATGTCAATCGAATAATACATCGTTGTTTTATTGCAATTTAAAGTACTATACCTCACACCCTTTACAAGAATGGTGAACTTTCGTCCTAAGACCCCCTTGAAAAATTCCTGTGTGCGCTACTGATATCAATAAATCATAGCTGTTATTATAACCAAAAAAATGAATAGTCATTCGAAAAGCCTCTTAAATTCTTACTGTGGGTAGAGACCATCTGACGTCTTTCCTAAAGAATTAATGCCAGGTCTGAATCTATTTATAGTCTGAGGTTAACTATGATAGAAGAGACTTTCTAGTGAGATTATATCCATGGTGGCAGATACTCTAAAAAAATTATAGCGCTGGAGATAATATTAATCTACAGGGCGGAAAACGTGGCAATGATTGTTGAGAACTTTAGATGCACGTCCAAGGAAAATATTATGTATTTAATTTAATAAAAGTCATATTAGAAATCAAAAGTAAATTATTTGTAAATGACTCAAATTTTTAAGAAATACAGTATTTCAGAATGGTTATTCGCATAAAACATTCTGCAACCATTCCCAAAACTTATCATGCAATGTAAGACTGTTTTAGATGAGACTGATGCTCTTCGAAGGAATCCTTGAAAAAATATGTGAACCTGGAAGGAGGAAAATATTGTCATTTAGCCAACCGATGCTGAAGTGCGACGATAGATTGCGAACACTGGGGAATGATAGATCGCCCGACAATCATTCACAGCCTTTATCAAATATCTAAAGTGAAATCGGGACACCAGTGACTGTAATGAGCATCGATAAGCGGTTCAGCGAAAAAGGGCTGAAGGCAGAAGTCCAAAGGAGGTTACCTGCCAAAATTAATCCCTAGTCAAATAAACAGTTTTCATCCGACCCACAAATGAATTAACGAATTATTGATTTTTTTCCTGCCCTTGAATTCATTTTTCTGGACGAAATATTCCTATCTTTTGTTCTCAATCTATGTATATCACTTCTACCAATTTTTGTCCTATTCGGATAATTCCTTCTTGGTGCGTCGCTTTTTGCTAGACAACTGAATGTTTTCCGCGGCATCCTTTGGGCCCAAGAACTTAAGATGTTTTCAAAAAGATACATGAGAGAGGTCCATTTGCAAGATCTTCCATTTGTGTCCCACTCACAGAACATTCTGTTAATAATGATCCAGATACATGGAAATTGGAACCATGAACAATAGGAGATGAATAAATTCTAACGAGTCCAGATTCATTCTAATTACTGACTATCGATGAACCTTCATATAGAAGGAAACGAAGAATTTACTACATATTCTCCAATACTCCAGAAAGAGAATGAGTAGTAAAGTAATCAAGGAGCTCTACTGAACAAATCGAATCATTATATCAAGGAAGCAACTATAGATTTTTATGCATGTAGCAAGAGGTATCGTAAAGTTTTAAATATTATAAAAAATAATTGGGACTCAAACTTGACTTTTATTGATTGTTCTTCAAATTTCTATGCATAAGCAATATGCAGAGTTGTACATTTCTCTTATCGTTCCTTGACCTTTCAATGTCTTAAAAATAAATTTCTTTGAAATTTTTTAAAATTGTTTCTTTTTCAGAATACAAAAGGAAAAGTCAAGAAAATATAACCATCCTTATGTATATATAACTTTTACGATGATGATGGGTTTTTATACAACTGGGCAGGCGACAACATAATTCTTCTGATTTTACTTTTAAAGCAGTCATCTACGAAGTCATAAAAAACGTATCGCTTTTGAGTCCTACGGCATTAAAAGATCATTTTTGTTATTATCTTGAAATAAATTTACAATTATTAAAAAATTTACATACGATAGAAAAAAGCAATCACAAGCCCATTGAACTTAAAAAGAGTAACATGTGGATAACAGTCAGCACACATTTTTTGTTGTTGACATATAAGGAATAGGCAACAGAGGGCTGTCTTTCTACATTATGCATTGAGACTATGGAGAAAACACTGATTTTCTAAATGAATGGAAATAATTATCTTATACATTCATTTGACTGCTTGTATATTTGTTTGAGACTGAAGCAAATCGACATCGTTAATCGAATTGTTACAAATTATTCTGGGAGCCTCGTTGATGTTTCTAAAAAACGGTAAACATATTTTTGCCAAAAAATGTTTCAATTTATTTTTAATTTAAGAATTTTTTTTCTAAAATTCCTTTAGTTTAGAACAAATTTGTATGTGTGCGTGAGAAGTCGCCAAATGCTTTGATACACAACCAATTACGTAACACCGTACCCACTCATGAGTAAAAGATGAGAACTGCATTAGCCGAAATCTTTTGATCTGGCAACATTTCAGTATGGGTTATCAGAAAATCGGCTTCAAAAGGAAAATGGGTGTGGTGTTGTTATGGATAAATATTTCCGTATTATATATGTAATAATTCCCTCTAGTATCCTTTTTGAAAACTCTTTGTACTAATATCTAAACAAATTTTAATTCTATTGTTTAAAAATAACACTGTAATCTTAATCGTAATCGACTAGTTTGAAATCCCTGTCCCGCCCATTCTATCCAATTAGAGCTACTATTACGTAATAATCGCGTACTTGCCACTGCTAGTACAAAAGCGAAAATCTTGTGTAATCTCTTTTTTTTGTCTTTGTGTTGTGTCCTCCAAGTTATACGTGTCTGTTTTCGTGTTCTTAACAAAAAAATATGAAATGCAAAGGTGATTGACCATCTAAGTTATGTGTGTGTAAATAAATCAGATGAAAATAAATTCTGAAGATGTTTTCACTAAATAAGATATGACAACAATCCAAACAAACCAACACCGGCCAACGCTATTACAATATGTTACATATATATATATATATATATATATATATATATATATATACACAGTAAAAAAATCATGACAACCGAGAGAAGCTAGTACTTTATATTTAATATAACCGAAGTAACAAAACATAATTTGTCTTGGAATTAAGTGCACTTTGTACAAACTGCACATACACCCTTTGAACATTAGTAAAGCAGTAACGCTATTTATATCACACATACATAAATTTTATACCATGCTTAAAATAAACTTCAAGTGGGGAACTTCACAGATGAATTTCTTCAAATCTTCCGAACAAATCTGCAGTGAATCCGAAAATTCATTTGATGGTAACAAGTTCTTTGAACAAGAGGCCTGCAAAAGAGAGGGAAAAAATATTTCATTAGATGCGTTATACATAAAACCATTATAAAAAATCAAAAATTATATTTTGAAAATATATTTTTGGCTAAAGGTATTTATAACAGACAGACATTTTAAACAGACACATTTAATTAAATCATGTGTTAAGCAAAACGAAATTTAAAGTAAAATGAGATTTTAAAGTATAAATAAATATATTTGATAAATTTGTATAGCATAATAATATTTTGATTTCTCTATATAAACATACATCATCTGATCCTGGATGTGCTGCATTTACAGCACCAGCAGCTTCTTCATGCGCAAAAGAATTGTCGGATATAGACTTGAAATTGCGGAGCTGGCGCAAAAGGTCCAAACTATCCCTTCCCCACGGTACAGCAATGAGAACACAATCTTCATCCATCTAGACGAAAAACTCACTTTTAAACAGAAACATTGATAGAAATTATTACATCTAAAATAAAATTTCAAAGTCACTGTTTCTAAATATTACGGATTTTGAGAATTTCAATTAAATTTTACATTTTCTCCCGCAGGAGTTTAATTTGTATAACCTATAAAATTGCCTGTCCTGTGACATCATTGATTTGAACTGATTTGTAAATCTTAATTCGAATGACACTGTTGCCCAAAGAAACTATTGAAATAGGAGACACTACACGTATTTGAATAGCATAAGCTAAAAATGATGAATTACTAACGTTACTCCTAAAAACTACATTAGTGAAACTACAGAGTGTTTTTTTCCAGGTATAGAAGTTTAAGTTGGCATTACTTTCCAAGATGGCGACATTTTTAACAGCTGTCAAGTGATTTATTCTCAGTTTGTTTTGGCAATTCATCATGAATAGACTCACGCCTGAACAACGCTTTCAAATTGTGCAATTTTATTTCGAAAATAATGGTCGATTTTCGTAAGCGAATTTTGTTTAGCGATGAAGCGCACTTCTGGTTGAATGGCTACGTCAACAAACAAAACTGCCGCATTTCGAGTGAAGCTAATCCACAAGTGTATGTCGAAACACCGTTACATCCACAAAAACTGACTGTTTGGTGCGCTTTATGGGCTGGTGGAATCCTTCTTCAAAAACGATGAAGGCCACAACGTTACAGTCAATGGTGATCGGTATAGAGCCATGATTACTAACTTTTTCATTCCTGAATTGAACAATCATGATGTCCAGGAACTGTGGTTCCAACAAGACGGCGCAACATGTCACACGGCTCGTGCCACAATCGATTTATTGAAAGACACGTTTGGTGACCGCCTAATTTCACGTTTTGGACCTGTGAATTGGCCTCGAAGATCTTGTGATTTAACACCGCTAGACTATTTTCTGTGGGCTATGTAAAGTCATTGGTCTATGCGGATAAGCCACAAACGCTTGACCATTTGGAAGACAACATTCGCCGTGTTATTGCCGATATACGGCCACAAATGTTGGAAAAAGTCATCGAAAATTGGACGTCCAGATTGGACTACATCCGAGCCAGCCGTGGCAGTCCTATGCCAGAAATCATATTTAAAATGTAATGCCACAAGATTATCTTTCGAATAAAAAAAAATCATGTAAATCGAATAATACGTCGTTGTTTTTTATTGCAATTTAAAGTTCTATACCTCTAAAAAAACACCCTTTTTAACTAAGTTATATGATTCTATTCCCTTTGTGTGTGTTTTGATGTATAAATCATTCTCAAAAATCCTTTGGAGAATTATCTTTAATCAGAAATCTGTGTGTTCAGTCATCTCTTTAAGGAGATACAGTTATGTCTGTAGAGTTATTAAAAAGTTTCTCATTCTGAAAGCAATGCTTTGTAACTTTGTATATTTATTTGGAAGTCATATTCCTCTCCTTTATCATGATTGATGCATTTGTCTGTCTTATACTTCAATCGTAAAACTGAGGTTAAAATGTTCTACCACTTTCCTCACACAATTTCCAAATTAGATTAGAAATAATATTTCTCACACACAGGATATTTTAATTTTTGTCAGTTTAATCTCTTATTAATATGTCTCATTTCTTATGTTACCCGATTATCGAATTTGATAACAAAATAATCCTCTGTTTAACAGTTCATTACTTTTAATCTTCACGGCATTTAACAATAATACAAAAAATAGTATTTATATGCACAAAGAATAGAGAGAAGTATTTTATGGAAGAAAAAAATTCTAATGCTTCTGAAAAAGAATGTTGAAAAACTGAATTTTTTTTTTGCCAAATTATTAGCTTCGTTTCACATCCGCAAAACTTAAAAAAATATATAATTTTTTGGTTTCTATAAGGATAATATTATTCTCCTAGCGGGTTAATTCATATTGGAAACAGTAACTTTGAATTAAAATTTAAATTTCAAAAAATTGACTGAAAACAATGACACATTAACTTGAAAAGACGTCTCTCTGTGCTTTATCAAATACAATGTCATTATTGTTATCATCGTCTGTTGAAGATGTTAAGAGAAAGTGAGTGAATGAGTGAATATTAACGTCGCACTGTTCAGCTACACGAGGGCTTTTGGCGACGGACCTCGTTATTTTGAACCATGGTCAAGTGACGTGGACGACACCTGAGCTGGCACCCCCTCTTCTATAACTACCTCACCACACCAACGGGAGGACGTTTCAGCTCTCGACAGATTTAACATACATCACTGCCCTACACGGCATATCTTTAGTGGTACAGAGCTCGAACTCATGACATGCTTGCCATGATCCGATACCTTGACCACTGGGCTACCGCGGCCCCCATTTTAAAGGGAAAGAATCATCCTGGCTAATGATTCTGAAGGAAAAATGCAAATGAAAGTGCTTCAAAGTAATTCTGAAATTGTCGTTACAATTACGTATGTTTATTTTTATGCATTCTTTTATCATGATATATTAAAAATTATCCTAATTTCTTGTCTTGGCCTTAAGGGGGTTCTCCAATGTGACGGTCTGTTTCTTGAACATTCTTGGTGAATTTTTTTTTTGACAACTAAAAAGATAGAACTTTTTTTATCATATATTTACATGTATTTTAAGTGTATATATATAGATGTTTAGCAAAAAATATCGAATAGAACATGAGATACAGCGCTCTGAACACACCCGCCTCGAAAAAATGAACGCTCACTTCCTCCACGATTCTGTCTGATTGGCTTATTTGAAATAAAAAATAGATAAATAACGGCGACCTAATCTATAAGCTTAAATGCACAGAATAGACTATACTCAATTGAAAATATCGAAAATTTAATTTTTGATATATTTCTGAAGAAACAGTTTCGAACAAAAAAAATACATGAGCCTTGTTGTGCGTAATGGGGCCGTACCCGGCGTAGACTTTTCATTAAACGGGTCAAAACTTCAATGTACCTTGCAGTATTCATCGTCGTTCCCTCAGCAGGCCAGAACCAGTAAAAACATTCCTAAAATTACAAAACGATGATGGCCACCGCATCATTTCTAAAATTAGAATGGGTGATGAAACGTACAAACCGTTTTTTGACGTTCCAACATGTCAAGAAACCAACTACGGGTCTTTGAAGATGATCCTATTCTAACAATGGTGAAAAGCCAACGAGCAATGAAAACAGTAATACAAGCCGTTTTCTTCAGAAGTACGAGATTGATCAAATCCATCAAGTTGGAAGGACAGAAGACAGTAACAGCAAACTGGTATACCATTAAATGTCTAACAGAAATCCTCCCAAGAAGTTAATGTTAAGGGGACTAATGCTTCATAACAATGCATCTTTCCAAACAGCCGGATTAACAGCTGAGTTTCTTAAACAAAAAAAATTAAAGTGATAGAGCATCCACTTTATTCTCCGGATCTAGTTATGTGTGTGGTTTTAGGTTTAATCTATAAAAGAACTTAGGTGGTCATAGTTTTCATTCAGAAGAGGTTGATGTGGCTATAAATGCATTTTTTCATAAATTACAAGAAATGAGCGTTTTTAGGTATTTAATATGTGGAAAATTCGTCTACAAAAGTGTATTGATACTAAAGGAGACTACTTTGAACACTCCTACAATTTTTTAAGTATAACTTTAAAAACCTAGTAGTATCTGAACAATTTCAGAGTGTTTGTTCCTCGTATCATTTACTTCCACTTATACTAGGCGGTTATTTCAGTATTGGTTACGATAAATATGAAGGATTAAGATTAGTACTATTTCTTCAAAATCAGAGCTTAATTTGGATCTTGTTCCTGGTAGAGCACTGGGGACGCCTAGGTACGCGATGCGATGTTTTCACGATTCATAAATCGCATATCTCCCGATGTTCACGTATCGTACGTTAGGTATCACAAGCCTCTAGTCACAGTGAATAATAATGGCGCGATTATTAATGTAATTAATACTCAAAGTAATATTAACAGTGAAGAAAATGCATGTATGATTTGAGTTTTATATGAGATGCATTTATTTACCCGGTTTGTTAACTATATAATCAAAGACAACCGTACTTTAGGAGTGAAATTTCAGTCGTACGTCGGAACTCACACAGTTTCGAGAATGACCTTTCAAACATTCAAATTTACACATTAAAAAGACATTATTTCCTTAGATGTTGAAGGGATAATATCTAACAATATAAGAAATAAAAGTTTTTGTCGCTATAAATGCCAAAAACATGCATAATGTGGCATTTAATGATTAATTTACAAGCATTACTGTCGACAATCAATAATTTCTTTTATTTCATAAAGAACTAATTTATTTAAAGAAAATAATGGTACTCACGTATTATCACAACCTATTGGCGACATTATATGAAACAAAGCACCTGGTTGCCAATTTAGCATCGAGTGCGACACACAGGAAATCGGGGTTGCCAACTTGGCGAGTTATTAACAGAATTGACGATTGTTGCGATAATACATAAGTACTAACATAATTTTTAACAAAACAAAGATATAATAAAATTTTCAACTCCTTTTAAAATTTAATTTAATGATCCATTAAAAGGAAATAGCTTAATAACTTGACACTCCAGAAAAAATTATTAGTGATACAAACCTGCATTTTCACTTTAAGCGCTTTGAACTTCTCTGGTTCTACTCTCATTCTTTTAGCTGTTCTCACATTACGGGGAGGAAAATCTTCTTGAAGAGAATGCAGGTCAGTAGAAGGATCAAGCGAAATGTAATGATCTACGGGTGGAAGTATTTTTCTTGCAACACATAGATTCCCCGATACATAATGCATTCGAACGGTTGCTTCATAATTCTGAAGTTTCAAAGTACCGTACCACACAACAGGGTAGCGCTAAATTTCAGATAATAAAAAATGGTTTTGCGTTTTACTATTTGGAAATTTGAACTTACAAAATTAGCTTTAAGCATTTTTCATGGGAATGAATAATAATAATAATAAAAACATAATAATACAGCAATTTTTCAAACGAAAACGTAAATATTTAATAACAATATTCGTTACTTTAATTGTAATTACATAACATCTTAAGGAACATTCCTTGCAATTTCAACTTTTAATTTCGTGCAACTATGACAATTTGACTCTTTTTACATAAGACAATACAGCGTTTTTAAATTTAAGAAAAAAGTAAGTACATTTTCAAAGTAATTTAAATATTTTCACACTCAACAGCAATCAGTGCCACGAAACGAAAATAGCGTGATTTGAAATAAAAATATATATGACTTCCGACTGCTTTTTTTTCACAAAAAAAAAGTTATTTTTTTAACGAAGTCATTTTTGAAGATTTTGACCATCTTAAAATACATTCCGAATTTTTAAATTTTTTTAAAAAAAGGCTAATTATATTTGAAAATAACTCATAAAATAATTGATATTTTGGGAATAAATTAAGTATTTAATTTCTCGGGTATTTTTTTCCATATCTTAAGAGGTTGATAGTTTCCACTAAAAAAACAAATAATTTACGTCTAGTGTATTCACAAAAGGAGTATATATTGTGAATGATGAATCACACATGCACACAAATTAAGAAAGAAGCATGGAAGACCTTTTTAGAAAATATTAATATTTATTTCAATTTTTAATCTTTTACCAGTCAATTTCTTTCCACTTCTCTTTCCAATACTTAGTTTATGTTTTATACTTTTGTTATTTTCCTTCTTTTAATACTCCATTATTACATTTAAATTTGTATATTAAGGATGAGCTTGCTTAGTGTGGCTTCATTCGATGTTCACCCTGCTATTCTACAGTTACTAATGTGCGAAATAAATTTTAATTATTATTGATTAAATCACAATCATACGGTTGGAAAGATTTGGAGCCAAGGATGAATGCTGTTCATTGGCGTTCAAGTGCAGGCCAGACTATAAGATCGTTGTCTGCAAGTCTGTGCCTACGAACACTCGTATATTGAGGCTAAAAATTCAGTGGTTTTTTTTTATTTATTGAAGTATTTTATTTGTATAAAATAATAAATTATCTTCAAAAAAGACACAGACAGCGGTCCATTTGTCACATTATTACAATCCCACCACTAAGAGAGAGAGAATATATAAAGAGATAACTTCGAGGGTAAGGATGCCACATTCATCCAATGTTATTCAAAACAATACTCACAGTTTTCAGCATTAATGTCAGTAAATATATTGTGGTCAACAGCAAAATATCTTTTTGGTTTAAATGTATACCTTTACAAATAAATCAAATTTAAGTCTAATAAGAATTATGCAAAATGCGTTTCTAAAAAGAGAAGTACAAGTTAAGGTATCCGAACACGTTCAGAGTACTTTTTGACAAAATAACATATTTAAACATATAAAGGCTTTTTTAGGATTCAATACCAATAAATATTAATATTTAATCAACAATATTTAAAATAAATTGCCGGAATTTCATAAAAATCACAATTATATGTGAAATTTTAGCAATATTTTTGTAACACTTCAAAGCAATTAGAGGAAAAAGTAATAAACTTATATTAGTAAAAGAATTACCAAAACAATCTAGAGACATTTAACTAGAGAATGTACTAAAATGTTAATGTTTTATTAAAATTTGAAACTTTTAGAGATGATTGAGTAAACGTTATAAGAAAAATAACGCCTTTACGAGACCATTATTTAAATAACATGCCCTAACTCAAATAATATTCATACTATAAGAAATATTTTAGTACATTCTCTAGAAAATAGCATAAATATCAGGTGCAAAAAGTTTTATAGAAATACATTTGAAATATTTTGAGTGATCAGACTCGCCATGATAGATTTCGAACAATTTAAATGCCCATTTCTGGTAGATCAAAGACCCACTTCCGGTTTTTCTAACTTAATAAAATTGATTGTATTGTAACTTGGCCTTTAAGAAGCATAGAATCAAAACAAAGTATGTTTTGTAAGGCCAAAATATAGATGTATTAAATAAACTAGAAAACAAAAATATCGGTCTTGTCCGAATTTGGTCATTTTCAACGTGTTCGGATACCTTAATACATATTGGACTTGATTTCGTATGTTGATAAATGTCAATGACAAAAACTTATGGAAGTATTTAATCTGTGGACATACAGGGTAGTGCCGAATTACCATGGAAATTCCGCACCAAAAATGAATTTAATACATTTGATAACATTTCAGTTTGAGAAATGACGAAAAATTCACATTTACGATTTAAAAATTTAGAGTATCATAAATCTGTAGATTGTAACAGAAATCTGTTTAAGGAGAAACAAAAATTTCGCGAAATTAAGCCATACATAAAAAAGTACTTACCGAACAAAATTCGGAAGAATCATTCATTGGGGATGAAGAAAGTTTCATTTTGGAAAAATATGAATCCATTTTGTATACCAGAGATGAAAAAGAATTTTCTACCCAGAACTTTACCTAAAAAAGAAATAAAAGTCAATAAGAAAATATAAAAGTTGGCTAGAATATACGCAAAGTGAAAATATCTTAAAAATTGAATTTAGTTCATTCCTTATTCAGTCAGAATAGATGCAGAAATGTGCTGAACAATACTGTACATGTATTGATAGTTAGGGTGGGGTGTTCGAAATCTTAGGGGTCTGCGATATCAGGCTGATACATAAAGTGGGGCCGCGAAGATAAAAGTTTAAGAACCGTTGTTGTATACCTTTGCTGTCAGGTCGCTTGTTTTTTCCGGAACATAAAAATTACGAAACACTGTTCCCTAATTTTTTCCTCAGAGACTTTTATTTCTTAAATTTTCTATTTCTTTTAAACAATTTCTAAGAAGCTGGATAATTTTTTGAAATTAACAACAATAATAAATAGTCTCATGTTTTATTGACATAGGAAATATGAAATTGAAACGTCTTCCCTTTCATTTTGTTAAACATCTAATGAATGATCGATACTTAAGCACAAAATAATTAGAAATTTTACAAAAGTTTTCCTAGAAAAGTATTTTGTGGAGAAAGAATAGAAAAAAAGATCTTACTGAATATCAAACTACATAAAAAGTATACATTATTCTTCATAATAACGATAATTTTTATAATGTTAAATAATTAATAATTTAGTAATGATTGCTGTCTTTTTTTCTTACCGACATTGGGCATTTTGTAAAAGAAATCCTAAAGAATTCGATATCTTTTTCAGATAAAAAAAAATATAGGAACGTTGTGAATATAGTATGGAGAGTAATTATAAAACCGTAGGGAGAAAAAGTTTTTCCCAACACAAATTCTCTTTCTTTCTCTCTCTCTCTCCTCTCTGTTAAACCGATCAAAATTTCATTAAATTTTTTTTTCATAATTAGCCAAGCATCAAAGTTCTTCAACTGCGTCACAATATTTTTAATCTTTTTCTTTTTTTAATCCTGGGAAATAGAGATTTAAAATTCTACTCTCTTTTGTCTGTTTAAGTAAAACATTTTAAAATAAGATTTTTGGTTTTCCTCTATTAGAAAAGGTTTCCGATTCCGTATATTATAACATTCATATTTATAGTGTCGGACTTCTGTTTGGCGGTAGATTCTTTAGGAGTTGGCGATGTTAGCACACCTGCGGTTACGGAGAGGTTGCTTGTGTTTTGAGGGAGAGGGTGTTTTCACACCGGAGAGTACGGTCAGAGAAGAGAAAAATCCCTTGTTTTGGAAGCGGGAAACGCAGAACTATTTAGGGGGTGAAGGAAATCGAATTCCTTCGGTGAGATCGACGCACAGGCGTAGTCTGGCGTAATAAGAAGAGATAGTTTCTTGGGAGTGTTTTAGCACGACGAACATTGTAGTTTGATTGTATTATTTAATCAAGAGAATTGTATTTAATCAAGATAAATTATGTGTGGTAGTTGATTATATGGATAAGTATTTAAGAAAGTAATAAAGTTATTACAATATTATATATAAATTATATTTTCATCATTCTTGCCCCAAGATTTTTTATGAATATTCTTACTTTATTATTTCAAAAATATTTTAAAGAGTGTTGTCTTCTATTCTTTTAAAACGATACACAGTTGGTAAAGGGAAATTGCATATAAATTACGGTAAAACAATTTCAATCTCAATTATTTATTTGTGGAAGTAAAAACATTAGAATGCCTAAAACACTTATTTCTCATTTGTATTTCATTCAAAGATATTACAGTTGTAGGATATATCTCTAAATTTCTCTCTACAGTATACATTTCCACGTAATAGTCTCAGTTTTCACATAACTTTAAAATTAAAAGCATTCAGTCATAGGAAGGTAGACTTCAATAGGTAAAAAAAACAATAATAGTTATCTTTTACGAAATTAAGCCGAAATTCATAAACTCTGAACTTGAAAAGCAAATAAAAAGCAGTTCAGTTCATCTGGGGTAAAATATAATACACAAAGAAATATGAAATTAAAGCTAAAATTTACGAATATAAATATTATATTAGGTTTACAATGACGAGCATTGGTTAATTCCAGAATATGTTACAAAGTTCCATGGTTTTTTTAATAAATTCAATTCAACACATCAATAATTCCTTTAACTTGTGTTCAAATATTTGTCACAAAATAATCTCACATTTCTGAGCTACGTTAATTCAATAACATCGTTGAGTAACGGTATCTGATCTCCTATCTCAAGTTTTTAGATGCTTTTAACAAATTTTCTATTGGATAAAATAAGTGAGATGATAAAATTTACTTTTATATAAATAAGAATATTTCCTTACCAGGTACAGAAATATTAAAATAACAAGAGAAAGCTTTTGATTGAATAACTGACGCGCTTAATAAGCAGTTCCCCCTGACTGGTCAGGCATCACTACTCCGAAATCGTCTGCCGTTTCTCCGGCTCACAACCCTTGCTGGTGTGGCAGACGAAAAGCCGGGTCTCCCGGTAACTGAGTTAGTTGTCTTCGCATTAGCCTATGGCAGCCGTTCTTTAACTTTCCGATTATCGCGGCTCCTCCAACATGTATCAGCCTGACATTGCGGCCCACAAGATTTTGAGCAAATCTCCTTGACCGTCAACAAATGGGGGCGTCAGATAAAGACTCTTCAATATTCCTACTACTACCTCTACTACTTATACATATTTTTCTAACATTTTTTGTATCCTTTAAGAAAAGAATAAGAATCTAATAAAAAAAAAATATTACGTTATAGAAACGGCTTTGTAGCTGCTAACAATAAAAAAGCTGAATTAATACTCTTCATCGAAATACATGTTCTAGTAGAGTTTTTTTTTTTTTTTTTTTTTTATTGAGGCAATTTAGTGAATTAGTCTACGATGGCACATTAATTTTTCCTCGAGGCCTTTCACACTTAGTAAAAGACGGTAATCTTAACATTAAATGACACCTCTTTGCAGAACCCCTAAGAAGGCTCTGGGATCCACGGGGGTGCGTGGACCACAGTTTATGAATTACTGGCTGAAACCAGTCAATGACTAGTTTCTGGCAACAGGGTAATAATTTGACTGACACAGTACATGGAGTGCGCGGTACAAATAAAAAATCTTTTGCATTACACAATGAACAATAGATACAATAATCAACTCCAGCAATTTAAATTTATTTTCCTAAATATTTTTTTACAGAAAAGGTAATCCATTTGAAATTAATCGACATTCATTATTTCAATCTACCAAAGGACAATGCCTATTTTAAAGTTCAACCTCCATTTCATATCGACAGAAAATGAAAATTTCAACAAAGGTTATTAGCCCCATACATGAAGTATCAACACTAACCTTGTAAGCAACACTACTGACTATAATAACTGCAATAATAAGCAGTTAACAACTTAAAAAAAGGAACGGAAACGCACTTTAATTCTGAATAACTATCATTTTATGAATATTTACAGAATGATTTGAATACAGCTTACGTTGAATTATAATAAATTTCTGAAGATTATAAAATAACACTAAAATAACATGGAAGCTGTTAGCAGATGATTCATACATTTTTAAGCCACTACTTGAATTGTGCTAAGAGGGGATGATGATTATAAATAATCTGAAGTAACATTTGAACCTCATAACATAACAGTTATATAGCTTTACAGCATAGTGGAAAAGAAACATTTTATCTTAAACTTCATACTCAACTTGTTTAAAAAAATTAAAATGCAAAAAATGATACATTTTTTTTTGTCTAAATTTTCTTATTTCATAAAATGTGTAGCATACATCACTTACCACCATAAAAAATTATATTAAATTTCTTTAAAAAATTTAGATACCTTGATTAAAACTATTGGATGCAACACACAATTCAACAAAAAAGAAACGTTGGTGATAGTAATAGGTGTAGCTGCCTCAAAACAAAACCCAAACTGAATTTTTAGTAATGTCTTCGGAGGAAAATACTGCGTGATATCATATGGAATCAAATTATATACGCGACAGTCTTAAAATTGTTTCAAAAATGGATATGTATATGATAAACGCAACTGATTGTTTTTTAAATATTTTATCCAATGTTACATGAAACTGAATACAAAACGTTATTAGAATTTGATAGGTTTTAGTATTTTTTTCTTTTGAAACAGTTGTTACTACAGTCCTTTCTACAACGTCCCGACAAACTACAATGTATTTTCATGATTTTTTTTTCTCTTAACACGAAAGAAAAATCGCTTAACACGGAAAAGATTTTCTTTCTGGTAATGAACAAAATAGGAAAAACACCAGACACTTGGTGAAATGTTTCTGTATTATTGGAATGCCTTACTATATCAAAGGAAGAATTCGTTGCAGTTGATAATGATAATGTATGTACAGCCCCGATAATGATAATGTATGTACACCCCCAATAATGGCAGACAAAGACATTTTGCAGTTTGTTCAAAGCTCAAAAAATATCATTTATGCACATTCCGACGACGAAAATGAAATGAATAATTAAGCTCCTGTTCTCACGTCATTCGAAAGGAAAACCATTATGAGAAGTATGAGCAGTTACTTAAACCACACTTCCAATGTTGAAATAAATTAAAAAAATGGACGACAATGAAACGTTTGTAGAGAATTTGATGCTTAAAAGGACAATGCAAAGAAAAATATATATTCCAAAAACATAGTATATGTTTTGTTTTCCAAAAAACGTGCAAATTTTGTATTAAATTTGAATATGCTCTTGTGAAAGTTTTTATTTCAAAGAGTTTTATTAAATATATCCAGAAAAACATAAATGAAGATATAAATAAAATGTACTCTTATAAACTTATTTTTGTTGAATATATGTTTTTTTTTCAATATTCTTTAACACGAGAAAATATTTCGCGGTTCCCTCAGTTTCGTATTAAACGGATTTCAATGTATATAAAATATCACTCTCTCGAAACTTATATAAATATTCGTATTAAATCATAAAAAAAGCTTTTAAATTTATCAATACTTTACAAGATTTTTAATTTTTATCTTGGGAAAAATTTCGGTACTTATGCGTTATATTATCGACGAATTCGTCAAACGAAAATACCTCGCCAAATATTATATTATACAGCCAATAGTGGAAAACTGTTACGCGCAGGAAAATAAATTAACCTTGTTCGTACATTTATGGCAGTTTCGTAAAGTACATTTTTTCATTTTCTACCAATTTTTAATTGATAATTTAAATTACACAGTAGACTGTTTCGTTTGAAAAAATTCTCTTTCATACTATTATCATCTGCCTTAATTCAATATAACTCAAGCACACAAATCAAATTTATCTGATTACTTAATTTATTTGCTGTCATATAAACAATTCTCTGTTGTTAAAGTTATGTTGTGCTTAAGTTGCCATCTTTTGTAATTATTCTAAACATGTTTTTGTTCAATCGGAAAAAAAGAATTGTGCAGCGTAATCGACGCGCGCTAGTTGAACTTGATATCTAATTAACCTTTGTACGTATTCAAAATGCTGTCATTCACTTACAAATCTTTTTCATTACTTTGGCGACCTTAAAAATAAAAGGCGTCAGAGGAATTAATTTTGGCTGCTAAAATACTCGCAACGACAGCTTTTGGAGACAAATTTTTAATTTAAGAGTAAATTACAATAACCATTATATAGTAATTGTAGTTAAATATTACAGGTATTAATAATACGTTTTCCTTTTTTAGACAAAATAGAATTTCTGTAATTGCTTAAGATTCAGGCTAAATTTTCAGAAAAAGAAAAATTTCATTATGATGATAAAGGTAAAAAAAGAGGGGGGGGGATATTTTCCTCACTGTAGTAGTATAACATTGTAACAATGCCTGTGATGATAATTCAATTCTAATTTAGGGGTGCAAAAAGTTTGTTTTTAAATTACAGTCAGTCTACAACAATGATTCACAATTTCTTTTTTTTTTTGTTCTTGCAGTTAACCTGTAACAGTTTCAAAATTTAGCGGTCTACTAGTAGTAAAATAAGTTTAAACGAATTTTACTTACCTATAATACATTATGTAAAATCATTGAAATGATAATAATTTTCAATGTTAAATAATGCACGACAAAGACAACAAAATGTTTTCTGAGAAAATAATTATAAAAATACTTTTAATGCGAAATTTGAGCTTAAACATTTTTGATAATTTCGTTTATATATGGTAGTAAAAAATGATAATGCCACTCTCATTTCACCATTTACATTTAAAAGTCTCGATCTTTTTTTCCTTTTTTATATTGGTTAATGCTGAAAAGTCAAATTCACACACTTAAGATACAGAATGACTCGGTTCTGGATTTATTTTTTCTCAGACTAAAAAAATAATTTTTTAAAAAAAATTGGACAGCACACAAAAGTGCCGTGGCACAGAGATTGAGAATCACTGTTCTGCATACACAATGAGTTATTCAAATACAGTTAGCATGTACATTAAACGAGTCCTGAGAATTAACGATCTTCACGAAATAAGTCATGTACTGTTTTATATATACTGGTGCAAAATTAATCAGTCTTGAGATAATAATATAAATATTTCTCAAATGTTCAAGCTTGTAAAGTGCCTTGTAAGTTATTGCATCATATGAAAACTTGACAGAAAACATTAACATTTCAAACGTACATAATTCCTTTTGTCACCAGAAGAACTGAAAAATGTTCGTAATATTTTGGAATAATGCAATTCGATTGCAACAATCTTTCATTCTTAAAGTTTTCGAAAAGTCACCCTCAGACTAATTTCATTTTATTTGCTTACTAGAATATAGTAGAAATTATAACATTAATTAAATTACATCTTTTTTTTTTGATATTACGTAAAAGGATAAAATACGTTGAAAGTAAAAATGGTTTCGAATAATCAAATGGATAAGCAAAACAAATAAGACTGTTGCCAAAACAACTCACTAAAAACCCAGTTGTTGAAGAAAAAAATAGAAAAATCGTTTACAAAAATTTAATTTTAAAAAAATCTAAAGCGAGTTTCGAAAAAAACTCTTCGTAGTGCACATCATCTGAACCTAGAATAATTATGTGCCAAGTTTCAAACTTCTAGGTTGCTTAGTTTGGGCTGTAGAGGTGAAACACACACGCTTAAACTTTACTATATTAATATAGATATAGTATATTTAAAGCAGTTATTTTCATCTTAAGAAAAGAAATTAAAAAGTTGTTTGATTATCGGTTACGCTTAGTTTTTTGGTCTTGCTTTCAATTATTTTCCAAAATTGGAAATTAAAATCTGAGTCTATATTCGAACCAAATAGCATGTCACATTTTTCACGCTAGCATTCATTTAATTTACCCTCACACTTTGTGTATTCTTTTTTCCTTTTGTTTCCACTTTCAGTATGAAAATCATATGCCTTGCAAATTTTTAAACCTTTAAAAAATATTACTGTAAACCAATCTCTATGGAAGAACTGCAGACTTTATTTCCTTTTACAACCATACTTACTAAGTATACTTTCAGGATGCACTAAATTAGTTTTATAGTTAACTTTTTACCTATTAATATTTCAAAGTTTATTAATTCAAGTACAAGGTTCATATTACGTATTTGATGTATTAGCTGTATGTATTAATGTATTAATGATGATGGAAGAGCGTATTTTTCATGATATTTTCTTGATTTTAGATATATATAATACAGGTTTAAAATGACAGATTGTATAATTTCTTAGTACGGAAGCTTACATAACGGAATAATCACAGTTCTCAAATAAAGTGAAATTAATTTAAATGTCATCTAAGAGAATACTGATATGTGAAGTATTACAAATGTACAATGAGAATTCATGTAAAAAACTTAGTGGTTTATTCTTAGGCACATCGAAAGAAAATTAAGTTATGACTACTAAATGTTGTTAACAAAAAAAATGTAGATGTATCATTTTTTTTATTTTAAAAGAATATTTGAATGTTTTTTTAAATTTTTTTTCACCTTGAATAACAAAAAACTAATCAATCATCCAATAGCATATTATGTTTCTATAGATGAACAATATAATTTGTTTTTAAAACGATAAACTTAATCAGAAAGTAACTGAATTTTTGTAAAGAGCCTAAACCTGCGTCAACAAGGGTGAAATTTTTTAAAAAAATTATGTATTAAATTTCTTTTTCTGGAGATTTGATTATTTTAGTTGATCATTATCGTTCACATACTTGCATAAATTTAAATAATAAAGGAATACAAATTTACACGAGAGATATAGCAAATATGTTTATTTTTTTCTCAGGAAGACTCAACAAATGTACATCATTTGATGAGATACGTACAGAACAATTTCCTGAATCAAATGCAATTACCCAAATTTACTCATTTTTTCTCTAAGAGTAATTAATAAATGCATTTAAGTAAAATATTAATAAATCATTCCAAACTTACCTTTTTTAACGTCTATTCAACATTTTTATTTTTAGTTAAAAAATACCTTTTTAATTCCTCAAAAGTTTTTTATTCTAAATAAAATTTAAAAACGACGATTACATGATGATGTGGCATCTGAGTCTGCTCCGATTTAACGACTTTTGAATTACAGTATATTTGGTATATGCTAAGTTTTTCAAAGAAAGCTTTAGGCCATTAAAACATGATCTTATTTATACGAGTAAAACACTGAAAACACCTAATTTCTTTTATTTATTTATTTAGTAAATACTTTATAAATTAAGTGTATTACTTATGAAAGCAGTTCAGGATTAAAACATCATAAAAAAGAGATATATACCATAACATTTCAGAATTAAATAAAATTAAATAATAAGAAAAATATACCGATAAGATCCACTCATATTTATAGATCATACACTAAAATATTCTGATTTTTCAAGGGAAACTCTGTGAAATCGAAACATGTTTATGTTTTTTTGTGTATTATATGTGCTAATATAAATATTTAAAACATCAATTTTTTTTCTTGAAAAATTATGTTTTTTTTTATCACGCCATAAGCAAATTTTTAAAAATATGGAACGTGGCTGATTAAGTTAAATAATTTTACATGCTTTAAAATTATCTTTTAAGTTTCTTCGTTTTATATATAAGCTGAATTCATATGCCAATATTTCCTTCAATTCATTTATTTCGATTTGATGTTTCCATTTTTCCCCTTTATTTCATTTCTCAATAACTTTTAAGAAACATCTCGACATTCATGTAGTAAAGAAGCTGAATTCTTATGCGCATGCCATACAAAAAATTCTGAATGCATTAATTAAAAATTAAAACTATTTATTCGAATTGTAATCATATTTGTTACTAAAATTCTGTTACTAGACAAGCATAATCGGAGTCCAGCCGTTAAATATTAAATATTAAGAGATATTTTTAAGAAAAATTGAAAAAAATTTGAACGAGAATTCCAATATTTCACATCTTTATCAACTTGAGCGAGGGAAATAAATAAAAGAAGATTTTAAAAGTTCGAAAGATAATTAGACACGAATAACTTTTCCCATGGCTACAAAGATGATGCAAAATCTTAGAATCAGTAACAATTTATCAGAAAAACACTTGAGAATGTAACAAACTTATTTCGCACTCTTTTAAATTCCTATATTTCATCCTCGATTGGTCATTTATAAATTATTGTTAATTTTTATAACAGATAAAACAATTAATAATATTTTATACCTCAAAGTCAGGCTTCGTTAAACCTTAGCTCAAAGTTACAGAAAAAATAATCATATCTTAGAGGATGAATGGGAAATAAATCCATAAGTTTAACCAGGTACAAAAAACATATCAGATATTTTTATATAATTTTTACATATTATACCAGCGACAGAAAAATTATAGGATTCACTAAAATATAATTAATAAGATATTCATTTTATATCTCAGTTCTTGATTCGTATATTTTCGAAAATATAAAGTAAATATATGTATATATATATATATATATAATAAATACACAGAAATGTAAAACTATGTATTACAGCTATGATTACATCAAGGACTTTTACTGATCACTTGAATAACAAAATGAGATTGATTTCCTAATATATAATAAATAAAATAAATAAATAAAAAGTATTAAAACAAATTTTAAAGAAATTAAGTAAAACAAGAGAACATAAATGCACAGAATGTGATTTTTGAGATCATTAATAAATATTCAAATAAAAATTCTTCTGAAAATTAGAATCAAAGAAACATTAATTTTTTCTTTCTTTCAAACGTGTTTTATTCCATGCAATTAAAAGCCACATCCTAAATGTAAATAGAAAAGAAAGGAACTCCATAAGATCAACAGGACGCTCAGTATTTCGTGGTTGCACAGAATGTGATTTTTGAGATCATTAATAAATATGTAAATAAAAATTCTTCTAAAAATTAGAATCAAAGAAACATTAATTTTTTCTTTCTTTCGAACGCGTTTTATTCCATGCAATTAAAAGCCACATCCTAAATGTAAATAGAAAAGTAAGGAACTCCATAAGATCAACAGGACGCTCAGTATTTCGTGGTTGTACAGAATGTGATTTTTGAGATCATTAATAAATATTTAAATAAAAATTCTTCTAAAAATTAGAATCAAAGAAACATTAATTTTTTTCTTTCTTTCGAACGCGTTTTATTCCATGCAATTAAAAGCCACATCCTAAATGTAAATAGAAAAGTCATAGGATCAACAGGACGCTCAGTATTTCGTGGTTGCACAGAATGTGATTTTTGAGATCATTAATAAATATTTAAATAAAAATTCTTCTAAAAATTAGAATCAAAGAAACATTAATTTTTCTTTCTTTCAAACGCGTTTTATTCCATGCAATTAAAAGCCACATCCTAAATGTAAATAGAAAAGTAAGGAACTCCATAGGATCAACAGGACGCTCAGTATTTTGTGGTGGCGCATATTGACGGGAGTCTTAAAACGTTTCATCACTACTTTCTCTCAACAGGTGTTAGCTACTGTATGATCAGTTTGAGGTTCTCATTACACAAGAACTTCTTCTAACTAGCACTATGGGCGTAAGATGGCGATATCGCGGATAACATATGCCAAATTAAATTTCCTTAGCTATTCATTCACTTTTTCAACTTGCACAGTAAAAATACAAAAGTTAGCCTTTCCTAGTTTTATACAATTAAAAGACAAACATTCTTCCTATCCCCGGAGCATGAAGCAGTTAGGAAGCATAAGTCGTTAAATGCATAAATTTCATAATAATACAAAGAACTATTAAACTTTTAGTAAAGGCCATACAAAAACGTTTAAAAACCACTCAAAAATAATGAAAAATGATGACTCATGTTAAAAATGGATATTTGAAAATCTTCAAATGATTAGGATGGAGTAAAAGACTAAAAACAGAAAAATTCTAAGTGAATGTTTAGTTTGGAATATTCAAAGTAGTGAAAGTTCGAGCCCTCCATTTTTCACATTACGTGAAAAAAACAAATAAAAAACAGACTTACCACACGAAACACTAAAAGATGGTGCAGTGATCAAGAAAATCGAACCTCACTTCCTTCGACTTGGATGTGGAATGCGCAACGGTAGAAAATTAAAAGTCCATACGGACAGGTAGAGTTGAAAACTTTTGTTGATTTCAGATAGAAAGCGCCATCTATTGAATGTATTTTCGCTATTCTGCGTATATGTGTGTTTCCGAGTAAAATCAATTAGAAATGACCGGGACGAAAAAGTACGGTAGGTTTTAAGAAAAACATTTAATCCTAAAAACTGCGAAAATAAAAAAAAAATGATATGTTCACAGAAAATTTCATTTGAGAGAGGATTAGATTAAAAATATTAAACAATATAACTTATAAATATTAAAAATATATAACTGTGCATTAAAAAATACAGTTAGACCTCAATTGAACTAAGTCCCTAAATCCAGAGAAAAAGTTCGTTATGCGGAGATTCTTTCTTTTAGATTCATTTTCAATTCACTTTGTGTGCTTAAATCCATTAAAAAGTTCGTAAAATAGAGAAATTCGCAAAAAAAAAAAAGTCTGATTGTATTTCAATTTTTTTAAAAGGAAATAAGAAATTGTAAGAGAGTAAAATAAAAAAAAATGTTTTATCTTCTGAGAAACGTTTTAATATGATCAAGATTTATAATATATTATTTTCGTACATATACACGTATCCCATTAATATTCATCTAAATTATTACGAAATATAATTTATATTACAAAAAATTGTTGAATTAGCAATACATTAAGATTATATAATAGACGAATAATGAAATTCTCAATTTCTGTAATGTTCTTTACATAGAAAATCTATTATTATTTATGTTCTACCAATGGCAACAGAGAACTTGGACTAATGAAATGAAACATAGAAAATGAAATATATTTTCTATCGATTCAGTCGACGTTAAACCCTCGTCTTGACACATATTTTAAAGATCATTTGGAATCAGCTAAATATAAAACTATTTTGATTTTGAGTTAAATTTTTATAAATTTGTTATTTTACATTGTTGTTTTTTATTAGTAATGCAACAACAACCTTTAATAATTATTTTTCGTTGAATAAAAATTCTCGAAGTACCATTTGCGCATTTTCAGCTCTAGAAATATTCTTTTTTTACATATATGGTGAAATGGTTTTGGTGTTTTCTGTCACTGAAATACAGTGGTGTAACAGAAAATATTAGAGACCCTTGCAAAGTCTAGTTTTGTGTGGGCCCCAAGACATCTCTTACAAAGGGTTCGTACTTGGTGTCCGTTAGACTTTGGGTCCCTGGAATCCCCCCGTCGCAAAGCGAGGGTATACGTTACGCCACTGCTGAAACAGTTCTCGGCCATATAACTCTAACGAGCATTTCACTTAAGTTAACTGATATAAATTTAGTTACAAAGGTTGTCCTAGATGTGCTAGACCCAACAAAGAAAACACAAAAATTTTGGGAAAAAAAAACATAATTATTCTTCAACATAATCTTATTTCAGCTCTATACACTTTTCCCAGCGATATTCAATAAGTTCGATATCTTTTTTTTATAAGAGTTGTCTTACTCCTCAAAATAATCATTAACTGCCTTTCTTCAATTCTTTGACCTCTGAAAGCGGTTGAGCCGTATTTTTAAAAATACGGCTCAACCGCTTTTGAGAATCTTACTTGAAGGCAAAAAAAGCTTCTCCAGAATAGCAGGATTTTACGTGCAGACCGCTTGGAGGGTTAATTCTTAAGTCTTTATTTCAACTTTAACAGTATTTACTTTATAAGCATGTAATATTTTTTAAAAAATATTTATCTGTAATCTTACACTATATGTTCAGAGCAAAAGAATAATTATTCTACTTTAACAGTCTTATTGATCAATTTCAGGTAAAAGTATATTTTTAAAGAAAATACTTTAAAAAAATTCGCCATCTATGTTTATTGTCCTTTCGCCATTGGTTTCATTGGCGTCGAAAACAGGTTTTCGAGCCAAATGTCTTATACTCCGTTCCACCTTAAATTGGCAGATCAAATCATATCCTCTGCTGGATTAAACTGGAAGAATAGGGTGTCTACGAGAAATGAAAATTACCAAATTTGGCGAATATAAAAAAAATGCGGGTGAAAAATTATTTTTGTTTTCTTTAATTCTATAAGTTCATTTATTATTTCCGTTAATAAAACAAAAGTTTCTATGATATTTCTAAAAATCTTAATCGTTTTTAATTCCGTTGGCATTATTTTAAATAAGTTTGTAATAATATGAATAATTATTTACAATATATGTAAATGTTGTTTTTATATGCTATCTTCAGATATAATGAAGTCTAAAATAGAATTTTTATACTCATTTAAAAATTAATCAATGTTAAAATTTGTTATCCTTCGTAAAATTTTTAGTTTACTTAGAAAGTATTTCGATGTACATTTGAAAAATTGCTGTACTGACATTATATGCAAAATTGACTTCACAGATATATTCCATTCAATAAGCATAACTTTTAAAAGAAAATTTGATCAATTTAAAACTGTTCACGAAAACAATAATAATTATGCTTTATTTTGAAACATAGCTCTAAAAAGTTCCAATAATAGTTGTCCTTTTTAGGACATTTCACCTTTAATAAGTTTTATTTTATTTTCTTTGTTTTGCCGCTTTCAATAACCTAGTTTTTTGTTTTATTGCCCTTTTTCAAGCAAACGAATGTTACGAGAAATTGAAAATGATTATTAATAATCATTTTTATAATTCCAAATCCCAAGAAGGAAGTTATCAGTATAAAATAACTAGCTGTACCCAAGCTGTAACTGCTGTAGCCCAGTCTGGCTAAAAAGAAAAAAAAAGAGAAAGAACATATTTTCAGTATGTGTAAACATTTGCAATTAAAGTATTTTTTTATACAACTTTTAACAATAAAGTTCGGTGAATAATCCTGTAACATTAATGTAAATGAAATATTAATGAAAGTTACATTACTATCCTTTGAATTAGACATCTCCCATAACTATAGACCATTGAGATCTTTTATACATGTCGTGGAAATTTCGCAAGAAGTTGTGGCGTCTTCGATTTGCGTGAACCCCACCCTTCGATTCAAGTTTTATGGCTTCCACCAGATGTTAAATGACAAGTGCACATGGCCATGGGGCTATTGTTTATTGATTGACCTCGGGCAAGCGCCAACACCCTGACTGGCCGTCATAATGGTGAAAAGAGAACCGGCACCCATTGACAATAGGCGAAGCCTGTATGAAAACAATCCTGTCGCCTCAGCCGGTGTCGAGAGAATGGGATTATAGAACACAGGTGGTGTGATGGACAAGTGTGTCCAGATGTTGGACTAGAAATTATGGCGCCCTTGGTCCAGACGATCCGGGGGTGTATTTGTGTGTTACGCACGGATAGGACTAGGGAGGCAGAGAGAGACTTTTGTGGCCTGCCAAAGAGAAGGGACGATTGACGTGTTGTGGACCCGCCCCTGGTGTTTAAAAAGGGTTTTTTTAGGAGACGGGAGGAGAGCCCTGGATGGAGAGAACTTGAGGAGAGCGCTAAATAAAAGAAGTCTTGGATGGTGGAAGACCGAGAGTGGAGTGGAAGGAACGGAGAGACGATGAACGCCGGTGGCGTTGGAGAATTGGAGTGATATAAACTGACTGCACCGGCTTTGCGTATTAACTGTAATTTACTGCTTCAATAAGAATTTTTTGAGCAAATAAAAAAAACCCTTTTATTTCCAAATTAAGCTGAGACAATATATTGTTTGTTAACTACTCACGACGTTGCAAAGTCTTCTTTTGGAATGGAGTTCAAAAGCCTATTCACGTTTTGTTGGATATTAGGAATATCGTCAAATCTCTTTCTTTTTAAAGGGCGTTTGAGTCGAGGAAATAGGAAGAAGTCTGGAGAATTGAGATCTGGCGAGTATATATATATGGTGGATGTTCATTTTGCATCACCCCCTTTTTTGCCGGGAGCTGTTTGACGATATTTGCTGTATGACGGCAAGCATTGTTGTGAACCAAAACCCATGTACCTTGGTGTACGTACTGGGGGCGTATCCTGCGTCGAATTTTCATGAAATAGGTCAAAATTTGAATATACCTCGCAGCATTCATCATCGTTTTTTCAGGTAGAAATTTCTTGTAGATAGTGTCTTGACTATCAAAAAGGGCATCGTTTTGATGCGTGATTTTAATGCTCTAAACTTTTTCCGACGAGGGGATGCATGAGTACACAATTCCATGCTTTGCCGCTTCGTTTCAGGGTTCATGGACTGTGCTTGAACTTCACAAACGCGTACCAGCATCGCATAAGTTTCTTTCGGTGTCTTGCCAAGCTTAAAACAAAACTTTAAATTGATCTTTTATTTGTTCATTTTCCTGTTCTCAGTTAAGAACCAATGCGTTAAACAAGCACTTTGTAAAACAAGTATTACATGGAACATAAACAACGATTAACTGAACAACGCGGGAGGGGGGGAGATGGTCAACACCGGCCGCTATGTGTGTGCAGAGTTTTGTTTCGCCAGGGTTTCCAGATCGTTCTTTCTGACTTTATTCACCTAACTTAATTCTCAGAGGTTATAAACAAATTTATAAATATGTTGTTTCTAACGCCACCTGTCTGAAATCTTGAAACGTTTCTGTCATTTTGAATGTTTTTCTTATATAGTGAATGTACATGAAAAATATTTTAAAAAATCTATTTTATTATTTGAAATTTTAAGAGTACTTATTGTTATATATATATAGTATATATTATATATATATATATATATATATATATATATATATATATATATATATATATATATATATACATTTATACATAATGAATGGGAGCTTCAGCATATACGGTAATTCCACTCATACTTGGTGGTGATTTCAATATTAATTTCGATTAAGATGAAGGATTGCGATTAGTACAATTTTTAAAATCATAGCTTAATTTAGATTTTGTTCCTGGTAGAGCACTGGGGACGACTAGGTATGAAACAACCATGGATGCAATGTTTTCACAATTCGTAAATCCCGTAATATACTTTAGTTGCCACATTTCTGTTGTCGCAACGATTAATAATGGCGAGAGTATAAATGTGTTATTAGTACTCAAAGGAATATTAATAGTGAAGTAAATCATTCTTCTTAACAATGTACTCATATACAATGAGTAACATATATTTATGCAATATAATCGAGGTATATCATTTTATACATATATTATTTTACCAAATCAATGTAAAAAAGTGAATAGTATAAAGAAAATGCATGCATACTTTCAGTTTTATATGAGATGCATTTATTTGCCTTCATATAGGCAGTCTCATATCATCAAAGACAACCGTACTTAATGAGTAAACTCCAGTAGTGCGTCGGAGCCGACACACACAGTTTTTTTTTTGGGGGCAAGAATTGTTTTTATCGAATGACATGAGGGTGCGGCATTCGAGAGTTCGTCATGCGAATCAGTATAAATAATCCCCACTCTATTCCTTTCACCAACAAATGGACATAGTCGTTCTAAAAGCATCTTAGTATGACAAATCCTTATTGTGGTTGAAGTCCATCTGACGTCAGTCCTGAGAAAATGATATCAGGTCTGAATTTATTTATGGACCGAGATTAACTATAATTATATGGTGAGACTTTCTAGCGAGATTAAATTCATCTTTTCAGATGTTAGACAAAAAAAATGTAGGGTAAGGGATAATATTAATCTCCTATGGAGGAAATGGGGCAATGACAGTTGAAACCATTAGATGTACGTCCAAGAAAAATATTGTTTAATTTAATAAAGGTCATATAAGAAATTAAAAGTAAACTATTTATAACTGATTCATAATTTTAAGAAATATAGTCTTTCAGAGTGGTAATTTTTAAATTTCCTGCCTCCATTCTCAAAACTTCTCATGCAATTTAAGGACTTTAAGGCTGTTTTAGATGAGACTGATGCTCCATAAAGTAATCCTTGAAAAAATATGTGAACCCGGAAGAAGGAAAATATTGTCATTTAGCTAACCGATGCTGAAGAGTGACGATAGAATGCGAACACTGGGGAATGATAGATCGCCCGATGATCATTCACAGCCTTTATCAACTATCCAATGAGAAATTGGGACACCAGTGACTGCAAAGAGCGTCGATAGGTGATTCAGTGAACAGAATCTGAAGACAGGAGTTTAAATGAGGACACCTGGAACAATAAACAATGAGAGATGATTCAATTCTAACGAGTCCAAGTTCATTGTAATTACTGATTGTTACACTTATTGGTAAACTAATTTAAATTTTGCAAAGCTAGCAGTGAAATTTATGTGTCGAGGAGGCATGAAGACGAAAAACAGTTTCTTAAAATTGGCCTTTAATAATCAATCATAAAGTCACTCTGCTCGTTACTGGAGCGATAAAAACAATAAGTTCAAAAAGCAACATTACCAGAGACATCCGATTCGAACCGTCTTCTAATATTGTAAAATTAATTTCTAATCTAAAATGGTGATGCAACCTGCAGTTGCATTGCCAACCAGTTGTTCTCTCCCTCTAGGAGTTAAACCACTCACATACTTCTTATATTTCCGTTTCTCCTTCCTTTTTTAAAAACTAACATGAGCCGAGTTTAAATACTAGCTCGATTTGCATGGCAGTTGCTGCCAACCTCAAATCACGAAACTCAAAAAGATCGGGTTCGAATCGGTGTGCTTACTTTCATTGAGATCATGGAACGGGATTGGAAAAATACAAGGAGATCATAAAAATTTGGATCCGATTTTTTTTTAAATGTCTAACAATCGGCCCCCTTTTTCCAATCTCGCACCATTATCTCTTACAAATCAGTAAATTTTAATCTATAATCACATGTTATACAATTTAACACAAAAATACATTTTATTCACAATCTTTATTGTAATAAACAAACTAATATTTTAATCTTAAAGAAACAGTCTTATTCTCTAAAAAGAAATAATTTTCTACAAAATTCTAACAATTTTTCCTTTACCATGGGTTTGGTAAAAATGTCCGCCAAATTATTTTTGGTACCTATATATTTAATTTGGAAAACCTTGTCGTATATCAAATTCCTTAGAAAATGATAACGAACATCGATATGTTTTGTTCTATAATTTTCTACCGGTGATTTTGAAAAACTTATAGCAGCTTGATTATCACAAAACATTACATTTTCACTTAATTCCAAATTTAAACTTTTATTATCAATTACATTCTTTAGCCAAATGAATTCCTTAGCTGCTTCTGTTAAACTAACATACTCAGCTTCCATGGTCGACAGACTAACGGATTTTTGCTTGAAAGTTCGCGATGAAATTGGAGTTTCGTCTATAAAAGTTATGAACCCTCCCATTGACACTCGATCATCCCTATTTGTAGCAAAATCCGAGTCTGAATAACATCTTAGTTTTAATGATTTAACTTTTGAAAGTTCTAACTTGTATTCTTGAAATACCTCGTCAAATGACTCACCTCGTAATTGTGTGTTACCTCGCGCAACTAAGCGGGCCTTGTATCTAACAATTTTATTATTTTCATCATATTTAATGGTATAAACCCAACGGTTTTCTAAAATTTTTATATTATCCGGATGATCAACTAAATCCCAAACTTTACGTTCCTTCATTACGTTAATTTCTTTATCCATTGCATCATGCCATTTAGATGCGTCTCTGGATCTTACCGCCTGTTTGTAACAGTTAGGAATAGTTACTTCAACCATAAGAGCTTCTTGTTGCTCTGAAAATCCCTGGGATTCGGTATTATATTTTCTAAAATTAAATAAACTAGGATCATACTTAATATTATGCCTCTTACAGTATCTCTCTATTTCGTTAAAAGATTTCAATCGGGTTGCTTCCCCTTCTATACTATAATATACGTTAGATCCAGTTACTTTCCTACCCATATTTCGAATCCACTTAACCTCTGTACATGGGATCAAGCTATGATTATCGGAAGATACATCTGGTTTTTCAGATGTTGAGGGCATTTCCGTACTTGTCTTTGGAACTAAACGACTCGTTAATGAATCTTTTACTCTATCTGAATCATCCTCATCATCATAATAATCAGGAAGGTTTAAATTATATCCAAGGTTACTATTAACTTTTTGTCTAAAATTAATTCCCCTCTTATTTTCATCGAATCTTACATTAATAGTCTCGACTAATTTATTTTCATCTATCAACCATATTCTATAACCC
Source organism: Trichonephila clavipes (assembly GCA_019973935.1). Lineage (NCBI taxonomy): Eukaryota > Metazoa > Arthropoda > Arachnida > Araneae > Nephilidae > Trichonephila > Trichonephila clavipes. Next base: position 103,629 of record BMAU01016306.1, on the reverse strand, counting down.
TTAGTACGTTGTGCGTATCCCATCATAATTCCCATTTTTGCACGCATATCGAATTTTTTTCTAATTTGTTTTGGCACACCAGCGTATGCCAAACATCCAAAAGGTTTTAGATGCAATACCGATGGTTTTCTACCTGAATATTTTTCGAAAGGCGTTTTGTTACTGTCTTTGTGACAAATTCGATTCCACGCATAAGTGAAACAAAGTAATGCTTCTCCCCAAAACTTATGGGGAACTTCACTAGACTTAAGCAATGTTTTGATGCCATCTAGAGCGGTTAAATTGAATCTCTCCGCGACCCCATTCATTTCTGGCGTATATGAATTTGTTACCTCATGCTTTATACCCAGTTCTGTCAAGAAATTATCCATATCCTTATTACAAAATTCTAGTCCGCCATAAGTTCTAACTGCTATTACCTTTTACTTAGAAAACGTTCTGCTCGTTTCTGAAATCTTATAAACGTATGAAATACGTCAGATTTATTTCGGATGGGAAATACAGTCACCTTTCTTGAATAATCGTCAGTTATACTCAAGAAATATTTATTACCGCCTTGGCTTTCAGTTGGCATTGGACCACAGAGGTCCATATGCAACAATTCCAATGGACGTTTTGATCTTACGGCCCCCGTCTTTTTGAATGACACTCTCTTGGACTTTGCTAATTTACACGGTATACAATGAGTCTTACCATTATCATTTAAGCGTGGGAGACCTTTTACACTATCATTTTTACTAGTTTTTACCAAGTAATCGTTATTAACATGACAAAAGCGTTGATGCCATATTTCTATTGATCCGTTTTTTGTTTTAGCGGTTACATCACTAAAAAAACTAATTTTTTTACTCTTTGGTATAATATAATGATCCGGCTTAAAAAAATACAAATTTTCATGGCGTGTCGCCGAGAACAATTTTATCCAGTCTTTATTAAAAACATTAATTTTACCTTTAATAAAATGCGCACCTTTACTTTCTAATCTGGAACCGGATAATAAATTTCTCCTCAACTTAGGATTAAATAATACATCAGTCAAAGTTATTTCATGAAAACTCCCCTTATATTTTACCCGAAATCTAAGTGTACCGATTCCTTCTACGGGACAACTTTTATCCTCCGTTGCTAACGACATTTTCATGTTAGTTATCGGCTTAAGATCTAAAAATAAACTCTTGTCATTACAAAAATGACTCGTGGCAGCAGTATCTATTACCCAAACACCTTTATCAAAGTTTTCCTCAAATAAGATACAACTAGTTACGAGTTGTTTATCTAGTTCTAAAAGACTACATTCAGCTTCACAAAATCTTAAATTTATATTAAACTCTGTGTTAAAAGTTTCATTTACAGTTGAAGGAGATTTTGGTAGAGACTTTTTCTCTTTACAGTTTACTTTAAGATGCCCGTACTTATTACATACATAACACGGACCTATAGTCTTAATAGATTGTTTAACATTTTTAATAGTTTTACAGTTAAATACCTTACCACCTTTCTTTTGGTAATCATTCTTGCCATTTGGATCTCCATGAGCTGCAGCCGTAGCACCAGGTAACGTCTTCGACTTCTTCGAAGTGAAACTGCTCAAGTAAGCATTCTCCGCTTTCTCCAAATCTTGTTTCATCAACTGAAGACGATTGGCTTCTAATATCAGCTCTGCTTCAATTTTGACAAACTCTGAAGTTCTCTTCTTTCCATCTGTAGATTTGTTGCACGGTAGACTGGAATTCCTGAGGAAGCCACCTTATTAATTGAAATCCTATGTACAGGTCGTCCAATTTATGACCCGCTTCCTGTAGTCTGGTTGCCGCTGTCTTTACACGAGATATGAAGATTCCAACATCTTCCCCTGGTTGGTATTTTGTTCCAAAAAATTGATCTAATAGTTGAATTACCCTTGCTCTTGTGACTGGTTCGAAGTGATCTTTTAATATCTTCCATGCCGCTACTCCGTCAGTTGTTTCCGTTATCAGATTTTTCAAATCTGAACTGATGTTAGTATAGATCAACGTATAACATCTATCCTTACGAAGTTGTAGATCTAATTTTTCCTTGTATGTTGCCTCTTCATCAGGTTGCTCTGGCTTGGTCTGTATTATAAACTGCCAGCAACCATAATGCATTAAGAGTACTTGCATATCATGCTTCCACGTGTTCCAGTTGTTTTGAGTCAACACTGATATCTGGTTGTTAAACTCCATATCTGCTACTCGATTTAGCGTACTAGCAACAGAGTTCATAAAAAAAAGTTCTAGACTGGAACAGTATTTAAATAGACAAAGTTCATGGCCTGGTTCAACTGCTTAGCCTGCCTCGACACAGTACATGGTCTGGGCCCATAACCAAATTTGTTACACTTATTGGTAAACTAATTTAAATTTTGCAAAGCTAGCAGTGAAATTTATGTGTCGAGGAGGCATGAAGACGAAAAACAGTTTCTTAAAATTGGCCTTTAATAATCAATCATAAAGTCACTCTGCTCGTTACTGGAGCGATAAAAACAATAAGTTCAAAAAGCAACATTACCAGAGACATCCGATTCGAACCGTCTTCTAATATTGTAAAATTAATTTCTAATCTAAAATGGTGATGCAACCTGCAGTTGCATTGCCAACCAGTTGTTCTCTCCCTCTAGGAGTTAAACCACTCACATACTTCTTATATTTCCGTTTCTCCTTCCTTTTTTAAAAACTAACATGAGCCGAGTTTAAATACTAGCTCGATTTGCATGGCAGTTGCTGCCAACCTCAAATCACGAAACTCAAAAAGATCGGGTTCGAATCGGTATGCTTACTTTCATTGAGATCATGGAACGGGATTGGAAAAATACAAGGAGATCATAAAAATTTGGATCCGATTTTTTTAAATGTCTAACACTGATTATGAATGAAACTTCATACAGAAGGAATTGAAGAAATTAATGTGTATTCTCCAATACCCGAGAAAGAGAGTGCTAAGGTAATCAAGAAGCCCTATTTTACAAATCGAATCATTATATCAACGAAGTAACACCTACTGATTTTTATGTATGTAACAAGAAGTATCATAAAGTTTAAATTATTATCTACACTAATAAAAGAAGAAAAAAGCATGTGTATTTCACCTCTACCGCCCAAACTAAGCAACCCAAAAGTATAAAACTTGACACATAATTATTCTAGGTCTTAATGATGTGCACAAAGAAGAGTTTTTTTTCTTATGTTTTAGCATCACCACAGCAAAGTTGGTCTCGCGTGAATCACACCTTGATACCAAAACAACAAAGATTATATCATATTTTATATAAAATGGGTCAGATTCTTGCGGAAAATGACGCGATGCGATTCGTGAGGTGCCAATAAGCTAAAAAATAATTTGTGAAGCTTTTTGTAAACAGAAGCTTAGATTATGTGGTACTTATGTATTAGCGTACTTAGGCTACAATTTATCTGTACACAGTTCATTAATAAGTATAGCGTAAAACTAAGTTATTACCTGAATCTTGGTACATTTCAGCAGTACTTCTTGCCTACTTCCAACTGCATACTATGGCCATTTGGTCAAAAACATAAGTACTTATGTATTATCGCAGCCTATTGACGGCATTATATGAAACGAAGCACATTGTTCCCAATTCAGCGTGGACGACACATAGGAAATCGCAGTTGCCAACTTTACGAGTTATTAATAGAGTTGGCAATTATATATAAGTACCAAATATTTCTATGACATTTCGGTTCTTACATATTATCCCAACCCATTGTCGACATTACATGAAACGAAGCACATGATTGCCACAATTTAGCACGTACAACACATGCAAAATTTTGAACGTTGGCACTGGTGCGAAAAAACGTGAGTAACAACATTTCCACCCATTGAAAAAGAAAAAGGATACCGCTTTTCTTGATACTTACATATTAGAGTAACCGCAGCCGAAGTGGCACTTTTTTCACCAAAATGTAACTGTTTTTTTTCTCATATAAAACACATAAAAATCTGTTTTGATATTATGGTGCAAATTTTGCTGCAGTGATGCCAATAGGTAAGTACCTTTTTCCTTTATTGGCAAATTCCATGTTTTCAATTGTAACAAAAAAGTAGAAAAATGTAACAAAAAGAAAATGACACTCAATTCAAACTAATTGGAATTAACAGATTGTCAATGGTGTGTGATTTAAGTTAGAATTTCTATTTACATATAAATTTTTTTGATTTTTTCTTCTGAGCTGCTTATGGTAGTTTCATCAAATCAAACCTTAATTTATCTATCTAAAGTAGCTGTTTGGTTTGAATTAATATTATAATTTCTACTATGTGTAAGGTTACTTTTATATTTATTTGTTTATTTCATTTCTTTTTTCAATTTAAATATTGAAGATTTTCTGTTGTGTGTTTCTTTTGCTGTTGTTCAAAACTGCTTATGGCAATTTATCAAAATTAGGGCTTACTTTTTCTGTTTTCGATAACCTTTTAATTTAAATTAGTATTATAAAACTAGCTGTATGGCCCAGCATTGCACAGGCTTTCTCTACTTTTATAAGTAAAATCTTGAGCAAAATATACTTTTTTGAAATTTTTTTGCGTTGCATGAGCCATTGCAGTACATATTTTTCATAACCAAAAAATGTTAACACTCACATGAGCATTTATAAAATAAATGTAAAACATGACGAATGAAATTGATAAAAATATCTATTTTATTTTTTTTTAACATTTTAAATTACCTTTTTTTTTAAAAAAAAAACATTAAAGATTATCAGCTCAAAATTTTTTAAAAAATAATGTATGATTAATTAATATTTTGTTTATTATTTTACGTATATGTGTAAAACATTTTTCATAATCAAGAAATATTTTTTATAAGAAGTGGTATGTAAAAGAAAAATTGTGTAATACGAAATTATTTTATGTTCAGTGAAACAATGGAAAAATATTCTGAAATTAAATTTACTTTTGTAACTTTAGAGAATCTTGCTTATTATTGTAGATAATTATATGTGATACAAAGACTCAAAAGTCAATTTTTCGGCTGTACAATAATTTGAAGTTTTTTTAAGCAGAATCTTAGGTCATGATTACCTATTCATGACACAAATATCAAAGGTTTTTTTACAATCAAAGAAACTACACCATCACTTCTCGCCTGCTTTTATTATCATGTCATGTCCATTTGTTCACATACCCCCCAAAAAAAAAAATCTGTTCGAAAAACTATGAATGTGATTAAATGCACAACGAAGTTTTTTTTTCTTCTGACAATTGCTTAAAATATAACAGAAAGGAACTGACACTAAATTCAAATTAATTGATCTTAACACATTGGTGATATTGTGAAGATAATGATTCCTATTTATAAGAAACCAGGACGTATCATGTTTTTTTGCATGTCACTGTTGAATGTTTGCACAGAAAAAAGATGCACCTTGAAAAGATTTTCTCATATTTCCCTCTGGATTTCTTTAAAATTCAGTGTTGAAGTGATTTTACGTCTCAGGCCATCATGGTTTAATGTTGCTTTTGATAATCTGTTCCTCACATAGTGTCTTGGAGATCATATGCATATTTTATGTTATACTGTCCATATGTGATATATATTGTATATTTCACTTATCATTGTATGTACTCAGTCATTTGCTCTTTGCAATAAAATTATAATTTTTAATATAAGTATTGCTAAAAATATTGTCTCATTAATTAATTTTTGAGCAACATGGTTTATTATTTGTTTCATTCAGTACTGTTGTTGGTTCTGGACTGTTTCAACGGGGACCCGTTTTAGGTGAATTTTAACTTTAATTCCTACTAATTAATTTTTTTAATATTGAATTACATCTAATTTTCTTTTGCATTTTAAAATTCAGAGTTAATGCAATTTTTGTCGTGTGGCATTATGGTTTTTTTTAACTTTCCTTCTTACAATCTGTTCTTCATATAGATTTTATGCATGTACATTTCTATGGCATTTTCTTTGGTTGAAATAAAAAGACGATTGCTTTTCTTTCTTCCTCAGCAGATGCTGATCAATGTTGAACATCATGAAAAATATGCACAATTATTTAGACTCGCATCCCAATGGTGAAATGAATAAAAAAAATGCACGATATTGAACAATTTGTTGACAAGTTTATGCTAAAAAAACAATGCAAAGAAAAATATCAGATTACCGTAAAATCCAGCATATAATGCTCACCTATACTTTTGAGCTGCAATTTTTAATGTTTGTTACACTTGCCATGTAACGCATACTCTCTTTTTTACGAAGAAACCTGAAATGTGCATATGCAATGCTCTCATGTTTTGAAGTCATTATTCCGAGGTATAAAAAAAGATAGTATACTTCTATTTAGAATTACAACCCTTTACGTTCATAAGGAGTGTCATTTCTTTTAAATAAAAAGTATTTCGATATTTGTAGAAGTTCGAATTTTTTTCTATTCTCATCTTTGTTTATTTTTAAAGCTCTTGAACCCGTGAATTTCGATTTAATTTTTTGCGCTTAAAGTGGGCGTTGTACGCCGGATTTTATGGTATGTAAGATTTTCTGTTTTTTGTTTGTTTGTTTGTTCAAAACTGCTTGTGGCATCATTGTTTAACGTTCCTTCTGACAAAAAATTCATGTAGTTTTTAGCTAATTGTACATAAACATATGCATTGTATACCTTTTTTACATATAAATACATTGCTATAATATTTTCTGTCATTGAAAATAAAGATTTTTGCTTTTCTTCTTTCAGCGGCAAATTCAATGTCTTCTTCATTGTAGAAAAATATTGCCTGAAGTATTTTTTCTTTAGGTTTATCTATTTCAGGTTATTTCGCCCATAGTTTAATAGCAGAAACTTATATAATACTGGTATTACTTTTCTGATATAATTTTATTTCTATTTGTATTGAGTCATTTCTGTTTACTTTATAACATGCTAATTTCCTCTCTTACATTCAAAAATATTTGTTTTTGTTAAATTGTTATTTAATTTGAGGCCACATAAATTGTATTTTGTTTAAAATATTTATAATTTTTACATTAATATTAAAAAATATTATAATTGCTATAATAGGAGAATTTTTTTAATGTTTTTGAAACTTAACCCATGCAAAGGATGGGCATTTCACCTGGTATATAATATATAAAAGGGGAAAGAAACCTGTTTGACAGTAAAAAGTCAAAAAATTTCGAAAAAGGGAATTTTAATGACATCGCTATAGCAATCACTCACATCGTACGCACGCACACACACACACACACACACACACAAAGTGCTGGCGTTATGAAGGAAAGAGAAAATGTGCAATGCTGGGCTAATGAGAGGGAAAAGAAACAAAAAAATCAAAGTAATTTCGAAAAAGAATAATAGAAGTGCTGACTTTATGAAGGAAAGGGAAAATTTATAAAAGTAGAGAAAACTCGTGCAACGCCGGGCCATGCAGCTAGTAAAAAATAATTGAGACAGAAATTTATTTTTTATTATTCTTCAAATATCTAAGCAAAAGCAATATCCATAGTTGTACATTTCTCTTATCGTTCCTTGACCTTTCAATGTTGAGCTTCGCAGATTACCATTGTCAAGGCCTTATCACACAACCATGTCTCGCAACAAATCGAATCTCTTTAGAACAGCCGTTCCAAGTAGCTGTAAGAGGGTTGCGGTAAACAAAACGAAACGCTTCGACGTCAGTCACGTCCTATCTTTCCTTTGAAAAATTCCTCGTCGATTTTTCTGCTTCAGGAAACGAAAATTAAACATTATTTCTTTTATTCCGCTCACGCTTTTGTTGACAGTTGTGAATAGAAATGAAGCGCGATTCTTAAAAAGAATATACGCCCATCAAAATATTACGCTCCATTGTATATGCTTTTGACGAAGCCTACGACTGTCTTCTGGTTAAGAGAATGGAGCCGAAGAACCCCATTGGTTGAAATTTTGAGCAATTATTTCAGCTCACTGGGCAAAAGCTGTTCGAAGTCTCTGCTCTGGCAACTGCCCAAAGGTGCTCCAAAGGGTTGTTTGAAAGAAAGATGAGTTCAAACACGTATACGTGACATAAGGTCTTTAGACTTTGTGAATGATGCCATTTGAGTTGTCAGATTCACACTGTCCGGGAATTTTTTTAATGAGTTCTAGGAATAAAGAAATGACTTTGGGTGATATTGTTAAAACAGGTGGACATGGATAAATTTCAAAGTCCCAGTTACCTTCATTTCTCAACCACATCTCTAAATGAATGAAGTAGTACAAGGCGGGCCGGGTCTATTTGGTAAATCTACAGCACCGTTTCTCAATTAGAATAGCAAACACTTTCATCAGCGGTAAAAGCTCACTGGGAAAAAGCTGTTCGAAGTCGGTGCTACGTCAACAGGGCAAAAGTTGCTCCAAAGCGTTGCTTGAAAGAAAGATAACTGCAAATACATATACGTGTGATAAGGTCTTTAGACTTCTTGAATAAAGCCATTTGAGTTGTCAATTCTTGAACCCCAGTGGTGTGCAGTAACATGTATTCGTAAGTGTCTGTCTGTTATTCAGGTAGTCTCATGATGACTGTGAGTTATTGTAGAAAATAGACAGCATGAGAGCTTCTGTGTACACTTCTGCGCCTGATTTCTATGAATGCAAAGCCACCACGCACTTCTACGATACATAATCTGAACTATAAATATGTATTTTAGTGTACAAGAATTAGTTTTATTATTATTAAGCAAGATAGTTATATATAGCGAGTTTATATCACACACACACACAAGTCTCTTCTTACGTCTGTATAAATTGTTACTGCGCGTTGGGTACGTGTGCTACCTTTAGAAAATCATTAAATAGTAAATGTTGAAATCATATTCAAATCAATCATAATATTCAATGAAGTTGATGAAAGCATGATTTATTGATCAACTGAATACATTAGAAATACATCAATTCATTGGATACATTACATATTACATATCTTGATCAGTATTTTAATACTTTATAAATGCAGCCTGTGCATTTAATAATAAAATTCGCATATATATATATATAAATCAAGAAATTTCTGAAAGCCATGGACTGAATATAAATAATATTTCGAAGTACTATTGAAAGGATGTATTTAATTGTTCTTTTTTAAGAAATGAACATGGAATGATTAAATCTTTTTCAAATGTTTAAATATATTTAGGTTGAATTATATAATCCGTTTAAATCAAGGGTGTCAAACTCAAAAGTTAAATGGGACCAAGCAAATGAGGTTTAACTTTAGGCTAGCCACAAAAAAATCAATATTCAAAGAAACGTAGGTTTATTTCGAATATACATTGTAATAGACAGAAAAAACAGAACAAAAAAATTCACGTTGTTATCCTGACACTTGACATTTCTCTTATGCTGCTACCTTTCCAATTTAGCGCTCGCGCGTGGTAGAATTTTAAAAAATTTTATGTATTATTGTGTGGGGATATATCGGCCAAGCCGCAAAGATGCTCGTAGTGGGCCGCAAGTTTGACATCCTTGGTTTAAATGGTTAACAACCAAAATTTCACGTATAAGAATAAAAAATATTATAAAATTAGAAATTTATTTAAAAAAGAATTACACTTCAGGAAATAGATTTATTAAGAAATACAGAATTCCAATTATTGAATGAATTATTAGTTTTTTAAAAACATACATTTCTTTGAAAAAATTGTTTCTTTTTCAAAAAAAACAAAAGAAAAGATCAAGAAAACACAACCCTCTTTATGCATATATAAATTTTACACTGATGATTGGTCTTCTTACATCTGGGAAAGTGACAACAAAATACTTGCGATTTTACTTTTAAAGCAATCATTCAAGAAGTTATAAAGTCCATATCGCTGTTGAGTTCTGTGGAATTAGAAGTTCATCCCCCCCCTGAAATAAATTGCAATCTCCAAAACATTGACATATGTACGTGAAATACAATCACAAACACAATGAACTTATAACATATGGATGTCAGTCAACACATTTTGTGACTTATGAGGAATATGCAACAGGCTGTTTTTCTACATTATACCATGAGATCATGGAGAAAATATTGATTTTATACACAGAATGGGCTTACAAATGACATTATACAATAAATTGGCATAATTATCAAAAAAACCTTTGACTGCTCGTATATTTGGTGCTTAAGGCCCTATCACACACGCATGTCTCGGAGTAACTCCAGTCTCTTTAAAAGACCATTTGGAGCAGTTGTGAGGATGAAGGGTTGTCGTAAATAAAACAATACGTTGTGACGTCAGCTACGCCCTATTTTCACATTGAAAAATTACTCGCTGGTTTTTCTGCTTCCGAAAACGAACATCCGATAACATTTTATTCCGCTTGCGCTTTTGTTGAAGACCGTAAACAGAATTGGAACGCCATTTTGTTTCAAGTACTCTCCGCATTAAAATATTATGCACCCTTTCGGATGCGTTTTACGAAGCCGCGCCTGCCATCATGACGTACTTAGCCGAAGAATTCCATTGGATGGAATTTCCAGTAATTCTTTCAGCTAATTGGGGGAAAAATTGATCGAAGCTGTTGGTATAGCAAATGGACAAAAATTATTTCTAAGCGATGCTTGAAAGAAAAATTGCTCCAAATACGTATACGTGTGATAAGGCCTTCAAACAAACCCACACCGTTGAAAGCATTTTTCCAAATATTTTATAATATATATAAAACTTATTTCTTATTTTGAAATTTTTCCAAAAACTCCCTTGGGGTAGGAAGGATTTGTATGCGTACGTGAGAAGTCGCCAAATGATTTTATATGCACCAAATTATACAAAACCGTTCCCACTCATGTTTAGAAGACAAGTACTGCATTTGGCGACGTCTTTTGATCTGGCAACATTTCAGCGCGAGTTTTGAGAAAATCGGTTTCAAGGAAGATCGGGATGTGGTGGTGTTATTGATAAATATTTGAACTATTAGATGAACATAGATTTAATCCTAGCACATCCCTTGATTTAGAAATACAGTCAGACCTCTATATAACGAAGTCACTAAATCCCAGAAAAAAGATCGATTTATGGAAAATTCGCTATATAGAGATTCATCTCTTAATATACTTTATTAACCACATAAAACAAATATTTTGAATTCATAAACACTATATATTCAAAAAAGGAATTATTCACACCTTTTTAAAATTAATATATGCTTATTTAAAAAATCTGTCCCATCATAAAAAAAGAAAGAAAAAGTGCAAGGAAAACAAGAAAAAAGAATGTCGAAGAATTCACTGTATTTTCAATATTAAAAAATAATTTTTTCTGAAATTAATGAATTTTAAGGAAATTTTATACGTTAAAACACATACATTATTTTATAATTAGAACACGGGGACACGGGACAACTTCACTGAGGGTGAAACAGGATATCGAAAATGTTTCTAGTGAACTGGGCAATGGGGGTTAAAGGTTGTATTTCTTGGATGAAACTTCCAGAACTCTATTGCTCTCGGCGAATTAAAATCTAAGAAAACCAGTTCAAGATTTATGACCACAATAAAATGTATTAAAGAGAGAATAACTTGAAATTTTTTCAGAAATACTTTAAAAAAAAAGGGAGAACAAAAATTGAATCACAAAAGAAAAAGTTCGTTATATAGAAAATGCATTTCGCTAAAGAGAGATTATTTTACGAAAAAAATCGTGAAATGTTCAATGTTCCAGGAAAAAGTTCGCTATGTAGAAAAATTCGCCGTATAGAGATTCGACTGTATATATATACAGTGAAAAACATTATCGTGACAGTCCAAAGAAGCTAGTACTATACTGTTGGAATTAATTGGGACAAATCTAAAAAACTATTTTTTCTAAAACCTGAGTTTTAAATCATTACATTCGTTCCATAGACAGAAAAATCTCTATATTAGTACGACATATGTCCTTCTATAGAAGAAATGACCGCTTCAACTGGTTTGCAGTGCACATGTTCGTTACTTCATCATCGTGGAACCACACTGTATAGCAATTTTTATCGTTTATGCTGCTGTCGTGCAACTCATCTTACCAGAACGATTCTTGAAAATATGTAATAAATTCTTAATAGGATTTTACTATTGACTAACAGGCCAGTTAAGTAATTCTATTTTATTTTCTCGCATAGAAGTCTGGACCAATATCGAATTGGGAAAAGAAGCCAAATTCTTTTGAAATATTCCGTCAAAGGTTTCCATAAATGGAACAATTCTACTGCGTAATATTTCTATGTATTTGACATAATTCATCATGCTTTTTAAAAGAACTAAGCTTCCAGGGTCATTTGTTATGAAAAAACCATAAAAAAATCTCTTTAGAAGGGATTTTTGTAGTCTGTTCTATATGATCTGGCAGCAGAATTTCAACTTCACCTCTTTTAACAACACTTGATTTGATTCCTACGTAAATAAATGCGTTTCATCGATGAAAATCGCCTTCTTCTAGTCGTTAACAGTTCAGGATCGGTATTTTTGACTTATTACTTTCTGAGAGTTAGAAATTTCTTTTTCCTCGATCTTGATGCCTAACTTACAGTATCATTTTTGTTACAATTGGGGTACTCACCTCAACACCACAATCCAATAAATCTCTTAGAAGGTTTGTGCTAGTCTTACTTTGATTTATTTTGCTATTTCTTATTAGAAATTTATCAGTTCTTGGGGTGTAATTTTTCGTTTAAACTCACATCTTCCTTTTCTTTTTAGAGATGATCATAGGAAATCTTGAGATGCTCTTAAAATTCTTCAAACACTTGATTTGCTCACACCAACTACCGTAGCTATATCTCTTACAATCATAGAAATGTGTTCGTTAAAAATTATTATTTAAGAGCGCTTTCTGGGAGTGATATCCATATCTGAACAAGCAAAAGTAACACGCGTTACGGGGAACGAAAAACCATATAACCACCAGCCACCACATACATATATAAATTAAACAGTTTGTATCACAACCATCGAATGAGGAACTTCACGAATGAATTCTTGTAAATTTTCGGGAAACTTTGTGAGCAGTGAATTCGAAAATTCACATGATGGAAACACGTTAATCCTATAAAAAGGCTGCAAGAGAAATAGAAAAAAGGTATTTCATTAGATGTATTATACATAAGACTATTATGAATAATCAAGATTTATTTTGAAATATTTTTGTTTAAAAGTATATTTATAGCAAACAGACAATTTTATAATAGACACATTCAATAAAGTCATGATGCATTAAACAAAAAGAAATTTAAGATAGAATTAAATTTTTAAGAATAAATAAATATATGTTCGGTATATTCGTATACAATAAAAAAATAATATTTTGATTTTTTTTAAGCTTACATAATTTGATCTTGGATGTAAAGCATTTACAAACCAAGCATCTGCTCTGACTACAAAATAATCGATGATTTCGGACTTGAAATTGCGGAACTGGCGCAAAAGATCCAAACCATCCTTTCCACATGGTACAGCAAAAAGAACACAATGTTCATTTGATATCTAGACAAAAAAACCCATTTTAAACAGTGCCTTGGCTAGAGTTTATTACATCTAAAATAAAATTTCGAAGTCACTACTCGAACTCTCTATTAAAAAAATGTAATTTTTAACAAAATGACTTTATTATAAACATTTTACTTTCAAAATTAAAGACATACATAAATCATAAAATAATATGAAGTATGTGTACATAAATATATTTGCACAAATTTTTATTTAATGACAAATGTGCCGTTACTACACAATTCTCCTTAAATAAAACTACAGAAATAGAAGAATAATGATCCAGAATCTGAGCAGAGTTGAGATGGCATCAAAGCAGTTGGTATCAAAATTAAATGTGTACTAGAGTGGCTCGTCAACAGATGGATTGTAGCTAAATAACCCTCATTTGTACGGGCACTCGCATGTAAAGAAACAAGAGTCTTATAAAGGGTGTTTTTTTGGAGGTATATATAGAACTTTAAATTGCAATAAAACAACGATGTATTATTCGATTGACATGAATTTTTTTATTCGAAAGATAATCTTGTGGCATTACATTTTAAATATGATTTCTGGCATAGAACTGCCACGGCTGGCTCGGATGTAGTCCAATCTGGACGAACAACTTTCGATGACTTTTTCCAACATTTGTGGCCGTATATCGGCAATAACACGGCGAATGTTGTCTTCCAAATGGTCAGGCGTTTGTGGCTTATCCGCATAGACCAATGACTTTACATAGCCCCACAGAAAATAGTCTAGCGGTGTTAAATCACAAGATCTTGGAGGCCAATTCAAAGGTCCAAAACGTGAAATTAGGCGGTCACCAAACGTGTCTTTCAATAAATCGATTGTGGCACGAGCTGTGTGACATGTTGCGCCGTCTTGTTGGAACCACAGCTTCTGGACATCATGATTGTTCAATTCAGGAATGAAAAAGTTAGTAATCATGGCTCTATACCGATCACCATTGACTGTAACGTTGTGGCCTTCATCGTTTTTGAAGAAGTACGGACCAATGATTCCACCAGCCCATAAAGCGCACCAAACAGTCAGTTTTTCTGGATGTAACGGTGTTTCGACATACACTTGTGGATTAGCTTCACTCCAAATGAGGCAGTTTTGTTTGTTGACGTAGCCATTCAACCAGAAGTGCGCTTCATCGCTAAACAAAATTCACTTATGAAAATAGGGAACAACGGCAATCTCGTTTTGGGCCCATTCGACGAATCTGCGCCTTGCTTGATGATCGTTTTGATGAATTGCCAAACCAAACTGAGAATAAATCACTTGACAGCTGTTAAATCGGTCGCCTTCTTAAACAGCAATGCCAACTTAAACTTCTATACCTGGAAAAAAACACTCTTTACATTTAAAAATCAAAATAAAATATTCTCTAAATAAGTACTCAGTAAGTCAGTGGAAATTCGAAATTCTTATATTACCAGATTATCGAATTTGATAACAAATTATCCTCCGTTTAACAGTTCATTATTTTTAATTTTCAAGGCATTTAATAATAATACAAGAAATTGTCTTTATACGCACAAATAAATTAAAAGAAATATTGTATGGAAAAAAAAATTCTAATGCTTCTGAAAAAGTCTGCCTAGTTAAATTGAATGTCAGAATTGTTATCCTCATCTGTTGAGAATGTTAAGAGAAAAGAATCAACCTGGCTAATGATTCTGAAGGAAAATCACAAATAAAAATGCTTCCAAGTAATTTTGAAATTGTCGTTACAAATACCTATGCATATTTTAAATATTACTTTATTATCATATATATATTAAAAATGGTATTAATTTCTTGTCTTAAACTTTGCTGTTCATTTTCCTGTCCTCAACCATGTGCACATTGATCGCAGTCACTGATGTTCTTTTACCTAAATTATTGATTTTAATATAACTTAACTGTGGACGTTAAGCGACACCGACAAGGGGAGGGCACGACTAAGGAAACTCCTTTGAGGATGAGACTTCGTGTAATAGTAGTACTCTTTTAGGCTGTTGAATCCCCCAATGTAATAGCGCCGAATGGCTGGTCAATTCGGAGAAATAGCCTTCGAAATTCATGCTTAGCTTTTATAAAATTAAATTTTATTTACCTTCAACGACGTAGCGGCATAGTTGATGGAACAGTGCTCCGCAATATATTTTTTATCGCTGCGGACCGGTCAACGTTTGATAATTTTACCGCGGCCCGTTGAGGGTGGGACACGTTGATTGTTTATGTTTTAGATTGTTTGGATTCAACAATTTTAATTTAGTTACATTTAAATGTGCCTTTAGTATAAAATATAGTTATACTAAAAATGAATAAATTGATTTTACGTGGAATATATAAAATGATTTCCGTGGAAAGTTGCGCAAATCCGGGAGAAATGCACCGCTTTAAATAAAATGGCAATAATTTAATGTTCTTTAGGCGGCTGGCACCATTTGATCCGCGGATCGGGGGTTGCTGATCACTGTGGTAGAGTACCTGTTTTCCCCGCAAACGGCCAAGGTTGGAGTCACGAGATCGGTTTTATGTTTTGAATTCATTTATTATTTTTACAATTACATAAATTTATTTTAAAAAAAGGTTTATTAGATATTAAATGATATTTTAGATAATTATTTTGTATTTTAAAAAGTAAAATAATTACTGTAAGTATATAAATATTTATATTTTACTTTACAAATATAATTATTAATATATAACATTTATTATAAAAATATATTATAATAAATATTAAATGATATTTTATACAAAAAATTAGTTATAAATATTTTTATAATTTCAAATAAAATCAATTATAATAATTATTTCTAAAAAAAAATTGTTGTATAATAAATATAAAAAAATAATATAAATCTTATATATTATTAATTTAATAGTTTTATAATTATATAAAATGTCCAATAAATCTTTTTTAAATAAATTTATGTAATTGTAAAGTAATTAAATGAATTTAAAAATAAAGTAAACAAACTGTTCACACGACTCGAGCCTTGGACGGTCGCGTGTTTAACAGGTACTCTACCAACTCTGCCACTGCGTCGTTGGAGGCAATTAAAATTTAATTGTATAAAAGCCAAGCATGAATTTCGAAGCATTTATTTCTCCGAATTGACTGGCCATTCGACACTTGAACATTAGGGGTTGATCACCCTAGATGTACTACTATTACACGAAGTCTCGTCCCTAAATGCCTTTCCTTAGTCATGCCCTAACGTTGTGAAATAAATCTGAATTTGAAACAAACATATTTTAAAAATACAATTATAATGATAGATGTTGTTTTTAAGTATATTGTTTTGGTAAAAAAACATAACTTTTATAGCAGGAATATTTTTTTTAAATAAGTTACGGATAAACAGAGGAGTTTTTTTAAAAAAATGGTAAGATGCTGGTTCAGCACTTAAACATTTTTGGTGCCATAAAATTTTGCCAAACAAAAATAACATGTTTTTCAAAATGCCTACCGAGAAAAAAAACACACACAAAAAAGTACTTTAAAATGAAACAGCGGGAAAACATAGGAAATATATACTTAAGGTTAATCTAATAAACGCTCTCCCTTTCTTTCTATCAAATGCATATTCTTTCCACACTTCGTGCATTCATACAGAAATACTATCAGTCCTTTCTTCATACACTAATTAATCACTGCAATTTAACCACTTTCTTACGAAAGTAGAAAAAAATCCACTCCTTTCTTACTTTTAGAATTTTCTTTTTTATCAACCTTTCTCGAAAAATCTCCTTTATAACAAACATTTCAAATTGACCGTTGGGTTAAAACTGGACACTGTCCTAAACAAGATTTAAAAAAAGGCCGTCCTGACTTAGTTGATTGGTAACTTGGCGACCAAAATTGGGCTCCTTAAAATTTGAGCCCAATTTTTTTCGCAAAATTAGAGAGCTGGAATAAGATTCAGACAAAGTATGTGATACAAGTAGATTTCCATTGTAGAAATATTTTTTTTTAAAGAATGATTTGCCTTCAAACATTCAAATTTACAAATTGAAGGAAATGTTTTTCTAGATGTCCGTAGAAAAAAATCTAACAATAAGAGAAAAAAAGATTTTTTTTTTCGCTGTAAAAGCCAAAAACATTAATATTGTGGCGTAATATGGTTTGAAGTGGTATTAAGAAATCCCATTTTATTTCTGGATTTTTTGAACTTTTTTTTTTGTTTTATGCAGATGGTGTAGCTGAGTTACACCATCTGGGATAAGAAACAACAACATATGGCATTCAATGATTAATTCACAAGCATTAACTTAATTTATACTGTTAACAACCAAAAATTTCCTTTATTATGTAAAAAAATAATTTATTTAAAAAAACTAACGGTTTTTACGTATTATCGCAACCTATTAGCGACGTATAACAAACGAAACATCTGGTTGCTAATTCAGCGCGTGCGACAAATAAGAAATCGGGATTGTCAACGTGGCGAGTAATTAATAGAATTGGCGATCGTTGCGATAATACGTTAGTACCAAAATAACTTTTAAGGTATCCGAATGCTTTCGGAACCGTGATTTTAAAAAAGCCCATAAACGAATAATTTTCATGATAATTAGTGTCACTCAGATTAGAATGCATACACAAAATTGTTTTAAAGACATTTTGACAAAGAAAAAATTATTTAAATACAATGTTTTGGAAAAAAATTAACTTAGAATAATCTTTTTTCAAAATGTTTTCCTTTGTGGAAAATGCTTCTATTGAAATAATATTTTGCCTGTATATTGCTTAGACCTCTCTACAGAGGCTCAACTAGAATTTTTGAAAAAATTACATTATTTTCAGAGTTACCACCAATTTAAATAATTATTGGCGTTTTTTTTTTAAATTGCTCCACTCTGTAATCGTAAAATATTGATAAACCCACTTCTAATTTATATATTTCAAAAATTCTAGTTGAGCCTCTGTAGAGAGGTCTGAGCTATATACAGGCAAAATATTATTATAATGGAAGCATTTTTCACAAAAGGAGAACTTTTTGAAAAAAGATTATTCCAAGTTATTTTTTTGCCAAAATGTTGTATTTAAATAATTTTTTTTTTAAAAAATGTTCTTAAAACAATTTTATGCATGTATTCTAATCTGAGTGACACTAAATATCATGAAAATTATGTATCCATATGTGATTATGCTCTTTTGCAAAATCACGGATCCGAACGTAGTCGGATACCTTAAACAAAACAAATTTATAAAAAAATATTTAACTCCTTTTAAGCTTAATTTAATAATACATAAAAATTAAATAGCTTAATAACTGGACACTCTAAAAAATTATTAGAGTTACAAACCTTCATTTTTTCTTCAAGCAATTCCAACTCACGTCTCTCTGCTCTAATTCTTAGATTTATTCTCATATTATGACGATGATAAGTTCTTCGTAAGTAAAACGGGGAAACAAGAGGAATCATTCTTAAAAAATCATTTTCGGGAGGAAGCGAATCTCGTGCAATACGAATATTCCCCGATACATAATGCATTCGAACGGCTGCTTCATAATTCGGAAGTTGTAAAGTACCTTTCCACGCAGCAGGGTAGCGCTAAATTTCAAAAAATAAAAAAAAAATGGTTTTACACTTTACTATTTTGAAATTTGAACGTTCAAAATTAGCATTTTTCATGGCCCTGAATAATAACAATAATATAAACATAATAATACAGCAATTTTTCAAACGAAAAGGTAAATGTTCAATAACAATATTCATTTCTTTGACTGTAATTACATAACATCTTAAGGAACATTCCTTGCAATTCCAACTCTTTATTTTTTGCAAATATGGCAATTTTACTCCTTTTACCTAAAATACTGTGTTTTTAAATTTAAGAAAAATCGAAGAAATACGTAAATAAGTTTTTAAGGTACTTTTATACTATTTTCACACACAACAGAAATCAGTTCCACGATACGAAAATAGCATGATTTGTAGTTAAAGTATAAGATTTCCATCTGCTTTTTTTTATCCTAAGCCATTTTTTTTTGGATTTTGCCCATATTAAAATACATTCCGTATTTTTTTTTAAAAAGCTAATTATTTGAAAATAACTCATAAAATAATTCATATTTTTGTAGTCAATCGGTATTTATATTTTTCAAGTATTTTTTTTCGTACCTTAGGGGGTGGTCGATAGTTTCTGGAAAGCACTAGAACTAACAAATTATGTCTATTGTATTCACACAAATGGTGTTTATATGGAATAATGGATCATACATGCACACGAGAAATAATTGTTTTTAGAAAATATTCAGATTCAATTTTTTTCTCCTGTCAATCAATTTCTTACCACTTCTCTCTCCGATACTTTTATGCTTTTATTATTTTCTTTCATTTAATATTCAATTTTTATATTAGGTTGGGGAAAAAGAAATCCATTATTTTTTCAGTAGATGGCTGTAGTGTTGATATCTCGTGAAGTATCGATCAAACAATTTCAAATTTATGCTAGTTGTCAAGATGACATTTCACACTAAAAATATTATTTTGATTTTTTTTGTTTGGTCAATTCAGTTGTGAGTTACAGAGTGTTAAAATTGGAAGTCAACAAAGAGAAAATTCGGTTCTTTTTACAGTTTTTCTTTGATAAAGGCGAAAATGTAAGCCATGTGACAGAAATTTCGAATGGTGTTTATGGTGCCAATACTGTAACAGCTAATTGCGTACAATTTTGGTTTCGTCGATTCCGCTCAGGTATTTTTGATGTTAAAGATGCACCTCGCACAGGCAAGCCCATCGTCGAAAATGTCGATAAAATCACAGAAATAATCGAAGTTGACAGGCCTGTTAGTAGTCATAGCATCACTCAGGGGCTAAAGATCGACCATAAAACAGTTTTAAGCCATTTGCGCAAAGTTAAATTCAAAAAGAAGCTCCATGTTTGGGTGCCACACCAATTAACACCAAAAATCATGATGGATCAAATTTCCATCTGCGAAGTCTTGGCCAAACGGAATGAAATCGACCCATTTCTTAAACGGATGGTGACTGGGGATGAGAAATGGGTCACATACTACAATATTGTGCGAAAACGATCGTGGTCAAAGTGCGGTGAAGCAGCTCAAACGGTGGCCAAACCAGGAATAACGACCAGGAAGGTACTACTGTGTATTTGGTGAGACTGGAAAGGAATCATTTATTAGAAGATGCTTCCGCATGGCCAAATACTAAATTCAGATCTCTACTGTCAACAACTAGACCATTTGAAGCCAGCGATTGACCAGAAATGGCCAGAATTGATCAACGGAAGAGGTATTGTGTTCCATCAGGACAACGCCAGGTCACACACTTCTGTGGTGACTCGCCAGAACTTCTGGGAGCTTGGTTGGTAAGTTTTAATGCGTCCACCATATAATCCGGACCTGGCACCAAGCGATTACCACCTTTTTCTCGCATTGCAAAACTTCCTGAGTGATAAGAAATTGGGATCAAGAGAAGATTGTAAAAATCGATTACTAGATGTTTTCGCCAATAAGGGCCAAGACTTCTATGAGAGAGGCATTACGAAGCTACCTTTAAAATAGCAACAAATTATACAGCAAAACGGTGCATATTTGACCCAAATCGGACAATCGGAAGTATGTTAAATAAAATTTTGATTTTCATGCAAAAATAATGGATTTCTTTTTCCCCAACCTAATATTTAAATTTGTTTATTCAGGAAGAGCTTGCTTAGTGTGACTTATAATTGAATGCCCACGCTGCTATTCTACAGTTACTAATGTAAGAAATAAATTTGAATTAGCACTGATTGAATCACCATTGTGCGGCTGGAAAGAATTTTTACCCTAATTAACAATGATAATTCGTTGGTGTAGTTGCGGTTTATGTACATGGAACCCGAATAAAAGAATGCTGCCTACGAGCTCGAGTTTATGAGCATTCAGATATTGAGGCTACAAACTTCGTGTTTTGTATTTACTCAAGTGTTATTTGTATAAAATAATAAATTACCTTTTAAAATGGTAAGGACGGTGGTCCGGTTGTTCCATTATATGAATCTCACCACTAAGAGAGAGAACATATAACGATAACTTCGAGGGTAAGAATGCCATTCATCCAATGTTATTCAAAATAATACTATCATTCTTCAGTATTAATGTATGTAAATACATTATGGTCAACAGCAAAATATCTTTCTGGTTTAAATGTATACCTTTGCAAATGAATGAAATTCTCACTAAACTTAAGTCTAATAAGTGTTATGCAAAATGAGTTCCTAAAAAGAGAATTGCAAGTTAATATATTGTGAGGGCGTATTTTCATATATTGATAAATGTCAATGACAAAGACTTATGGAAGTATTCAATCTATGAACCTATAGGGTAGTACCTAATTGCCATAGAAATTCCGTACCAAAAATGAATTTTAACAAATGCCAGAGAAGTTTGCCACCTATCTATTCTTGATAGCATTTC
Source organism: Trichonephila clavipes (assembly GCA_019973935.1). Classification (NCBI taxonomy): domain Eukaryota; kingdom Metazoa; phylum Arthropoda; class Arachnida; order Araneae; family Nephilidae; genus Trichonephila; species Trichonephila clavipes. Next base: position 81,772 of record BMAU01016306.1, on the reverse strand, counting down.
AATTTGAAAAATGAAGCAAAAAATTCACATTTACGATTTAAAAAAATTTTTCTTCCTCATTTTTGAGTACCATAAATGTGTCAATTGTAATAGAAATCTGTTCAAAGGAAAACTAAAGTTTCACAAATTTAAGCTATACATAAAAAAAAACACTTACAGAAGAAAATTCAGAAGAAGGATCCATTGTGGATACAGAAGGATCCATTGTGGATACAGAAGGATCCATTGTGAATACAGATGGATCCAGTATGGATACTGAAGGATCCATTGTTGATGCAGATGGATCCATTGTGGATACAGATGTATCCATTGTGGATACAGATGGATCCATTGGGGATGCAGATGGATCCATTGTTGATACAGAAGGATCCATTGTGGATACAGATGGATCCATTGGGGATGCAGATGGATCCATTGTGGATACAGATGGATCCATTGTGGATACTGAAGGATCCATTGTGGATACAGATGAATCCATTGTGGATACAGATGGATCCATTGTGGGTACAGATGGATCCATTGTGGATACAGATAGATCCATTGGGGATACAGATGGATCCATTGGGGATGCAGATGGATCCATTGTGGATACTGAAGGATTCATTGTGGATACAGAAGGATGAATTTTGAACAAAGAAGAATCCATTTTGGACATCAGAGAGATGAATAAGAGTTTTATTCCCAGAACTTTAACCTGAAAAAGAAATAAGAGTCAATATCAGGAAACCCAAGAAAATATAAAAGTTGGCTAGAATATTTGCAAGGCGAAAAAATCTTTAAAATTGAATTTTGTTATATAATTCTTTATTCAGTCAGAATAGATGCAGAAATTTTCTTAACAATACTGTGCATATTTGGGAGTTAGAGAGGGGTGTTCTTAGGGGAAATCTTAGGGGTCTGCGATATGAGGCTGATACATAAAGTGGGGTCGCGGCGATCGAAAGTTTAAGATCCACTGTTGTATACCTTGCTGCTTCCCGATCATATAATTTATTAAACTTTGGTTGACTTTTTCTTACAAACCTCTATTTTTTAAAACTTCTATTTCTTTTAAATAACTTTAAAGAAGCTGTTTTTAAATTTTGGAAGCTAACAACTACAATAAATAGGCCAATGATTTATTGACATAGGAAATATCTTCTTAAATCTTGAAAAAGTCTTCCCCTTCATTTGGTTAACCATGTAATGATTGATCGGAATGATACTTTAGCACAAAGCAATTGCAACTTTTACAAAAATTTTCCTAGAAAAGTATTCTGGGGATAAAAAGTAGTTAAAAGATTGATTGCTGTGTCTGTTTTTCTTACCGACATTTGGAATTTTCTAAAAGTAATTTTTAAGAATTCGATATATCTTTCAGATAAAAAAAATTAAGATAGTTGTGAATAGTATGGAGAGTAATTATAAGACAGTAGAAAATAAAATTTTTCCCAACTAAATTCTGCTAAACATATCAAATTTTTCATTAATTTTTTTCATCATTATCCATGCACCAAAATTTTTGAATCGCATCAAAATATTTTTTTTTGTCTAAGGGAATGGAACTTTAAATTTCTACTTTCTTTCGTCTGCTTAAGTTAAAATTTTTAAATCAGATTTGTTTCTTCCTTTGTAAGAAAAAGTTTCATCTTCGTATATTATATATAAAGTATATTTTCATCATTCTCACCCCAAGATTTTATATGAATATTCTTATCTTATTATTTCAATCATGTTTAAAAGAGTGTTAATTTCTATTGTTGTAAGACGATATACAACTGGGGAAGGGAAATAGTATATAAATTATGGTAAAGCAATTTCAATCTCAATTATTAACGTGCGAATATGAAAACATTAGAATGCCTAAAACATTTATTTCTCATTTGTATTTCATTGAAAAGTGTTACAGTTGTCGGATATTTCTCTGAATTTCTCTCGACAGTATACATTTCCTGGCAATAGTCTGACCACATAACTATTAAAATTAGAGCATTCAGTCGTAAGAAGGAATATTTGAATAAAGATCAAAATAAAAACAATAATAGTTATTTTACGAAATTAAGTCGAAATTCCCGAATTCTGAACTTTAAAAGTAAATGAAAAGCAGTAAACCTCTCTTCAGTAAAATATAATATAAAAAGAAAATAAATATGAAATTAAAACTAAAATTAACGAATATAAATATTATATTAGGTTTTCAATGACGAACACAAGTTATTTCCACAATATATTACTAAGGTGATAAGTTAAATTCAACGCATCAATAATTCCTTCAACATGAGTTCAAATATTAGCCGCAAAATCATCTCACATTTCTGAGCTATATAATTTCAATGACATCGTTCATAAAACTGTACGGAGCACTTAGCCCTGCCGTGTTCTAATCTACTACCTGATGTGTCTAGAGCAGGGATGGCGAACCAGTGGCAAGCGTGCCATTGATGGCACGCGACACAATATTTTGGGCACGCCAGCTATCAAAATGGTTTACATTTTATTTTAAAATAACTAAGTTCACTATAAAATATTACGAGCAAATGCGAGTGATCGGCCGGGGTGGCGGAGAGCACACTCGTTTTGTTGTCTTTCCTTAGTTACGTCGTGGACTACAATTGCTTATGATGAAAAATTTGTCTACGCATAGCACAGTCAATTTCATTGACACAACTGTACTTGAAAGTTTATTTGTGTTATATCTGCGATTTTTAACTGTTATTAAACATGAGACTATTTCAACAAAAGAACAAAAAGTGCAAGATAGTAAGTAACAGAGAATTTCAAATTTGATGAATCTAGAAATATGGCAGTATATTAGAAAAGGGCGACAAAAAACGTGGTGTGTTTTTTATATTCTGGAATAGTGGTATGCAGAACATCATCTGTCATTTTGAAAAAAATTACATGTACTTTTGTTAAAAAAAGTGAACCACAGTAAAAATAATTAATTACTTAGAAATCGTTTTGAAGATGACTCTTCAGCATGCATTCCACTAAAAGTAACAGCTTACTTAGAAGTGACCCAAATGTTAGTTTAATTTGAATTACACGTATAACTAAAACATTTACAACAAAATAGTGTAAAAGGTATTTGTAGTAAATAGGTTTGTGTTGTTAGTATTTAGTTTTATTATTTCCCCAATAATCACAAGTAAAAATTATTTCATGGCATGCCAAAACCTCATTAAACACTTCTTTAAAAAAAATGGCACGTTGATCCATAAAAGGTTCGCCACCCCTGGTCTAGAGGGTTGTAATAAATTTTCTATTGCCCAGTGTAAGTTAAAATAAGTGAGATCATAAAATATTGCACGCGCTTTTGTACAAATAAAAATTATTCCTTTTCAGATGAAGATATATTAAAATAATAAGATATATTAAAATAAAAATTATTCCTTTTCAGATGAAGATATATTAAAATAATAAGAAAAAGCTTTTAGTTCAATAACTGACGTGTATTAATCAGCAGATCAGTGTATTAATCAGCCGGCATCACTACTTCCAAAGCGACGAAATACTCCGGCTCAAACCCCTTGCAGAGACTGCGGAAGAATAGATAAATGAGTTTGCTGTCTCCGCTTTAGTTTAAGGTATCCGGCTACGTTCGAAACCGTGATTTTAAAAAAGCGCCTAAATGGATAATTTTCATGATATTTAGTGTTACTCATATTAGAATACAAGCATAAAATTGTTTTAAGGACATTTTGACAAAAAAATTTATTTAAATATAATATTTTGGCAAAAAATTAACTTAGAATAATCTTTTTTCCAAATGTTCTCCTTTTGTAAACAATGGTTCTATTATAATAATATTTTGCCTGTATATAGCTCAGACCTCTGTTCAGAGGCTCAACTAGAAATTTTGAAACATTCACGTTATTTTCAGAGTTACCACACCAATTGAAATAATTATTAGCGTTTTTTTTCTTAAAATTGCTCCTCTCTGTTGTCGTAAAACATGCATAAACCCATTTCTAAGTTATATATTTCAAACATTCTAGTTGAGCCTGTGTACAGAGGTCTAAGCTATATACAGGCAAAATACTATTATAATAGAGGCATTTTTCACAAAAGGAGAACATTTGGAAAAAAGATTATTCTAAGTTAATTTTTTCCCAAAATATTATATTTAAATAATTTTTTTTTGTCAAAATGTCCTTAAAACAATTTTATGCATATATTCTAATCTAAGTGACACTAAATATCATAAAAATTATCCATTTATTAGCTTTTGCAAAATCACGGTTCCGAACGTAGTCGGATACCTTAAGCCAGCCTTTCTTAAACTTTCGTAAGGTCGCGGTTTTCCCAATATATGCTGAATTAATGCTGTTGATCGAAAGACAAGTTCTAGTAGAGTTTTTCCATTGCTTCAATTTAGTGAAGAGGTCTACGATGGCACATTTTTTAATTTTTTTACGAAGATTTTCTGAGTCAATAAAAAACAGTAATCTTAACAACAAATAACACCATTTCACGGATCCCCTCGAAAGGCTCTAGGGTACGTGGACCACAGTTTAAGAAATACTGGTTGAAACCAGTCAATGGCTAGTTTCTAGCAACAGGGCAATGATTTGGCTAACACAGTACACTTATATATAAATAAAAAAATCTTTAGCATCCCACAATAAACAACAGACACGATAGTCAACTCAAGCAACTTAAATTTATTTCCCAAAATAATTTTACAGAAAAGGTAATCCATTTAAAATTAATCGTTTAAATTTTTGACTTTTAATATTTCAATCTACCAAAGGACAATGGGTATTTTAAAGTTCAACCTCTAATTTATGTCAACACAAAATGAAAATCTCAACAAGGATCATTAGCCCCATATATATATAAAGTATCGACACTAACCTTGTAAACAAAACTACTGACTTTTCAGCTGATAATAAGAAGTTTGCAACTAGTAGTTACGGAAACGAACATTAATTCTGAATAATGACCATTTTATGAATATTTACTGAATGATTTAAGTATAGCTTGCGTTGCAATAAACAAAAATAATATATTTCTAAATATTAAAATAACATGGAAGCTGTTAGCAGATGCTTCATGTAATTTTGTGCCACTACTTGAACTGGTAGTCACATTAAAAACGTCAACATAGCTCTAAGAGGAGATAATGATTGTAAATAGTTTGAAGTAATATTAGAACCATAAGATATCAGTTATATAACTTAACGGCACAATAAAAAAGAAACATGTCAACTTAAACTTCTTGCTCGACTTGTTTAAAAAATAAAAATGCTAAAAATGAAACAATTATATTTTGTTCCAATTCCTTTATTTCTTAATTACATATGAAATGTGTGACATACCTCACTTATCACAAACAAAATCTTTGTATTATATTTCTTAATAAAATTCAGATACCTTTATTCAAAGTATTGCATGCAATGCACAATTCAACAAAAAAAGAAATGTCGATGTTAGAAAAGCTGAAGCTGCCTGAAAGAAAACCCAAATTGAATTCCGTGAGTAAAGTTTTCAGAACAAAATATTGTGTGATATGATATGGAATCAAATTATGTAAGCGACAGTCTTAAAACTTTACGAAAAATGCATATCTCTATGATGAATGCAATTGATTATATTTTTTTATTTAGTTTTTAGTATTTTGGTTGAAAAAGTTGTTTCTACAGTGAAATACGTCATGAAAACATCATGAAAAGTACGTGCAGTTATTTAGACAGCTCATTCCAATTGTGAAATGAATTAAAAAAAAGGACGACAATGAACTGGTTGTTGGCAATTTGATGCTAAAAAAGACAATGCAAAGAAAAATATATTATTTTCAAAAAACTAAGTAAATGTTTTGTTTTCCGTAAAATTTGAAACTCTTGTATTAAATTTCGTTATGTTCTTGCAAATGTTTTTATTTCATTGATTTTTATTAAATACATCCAGATATACATATTTATGTTAATAAAATGTACTCTAATAAACTTAATTTTGTTGAATATGTGTATGTTGTTTCTTTTTTTTTAATATTTTTTTGTACAAAAAAACATTTCAGTTACCTCAGTCTCGTGTTAAATAATTTTAACTGTATGTTAAAAAATCGGAGGAAACTTCTAAATATTCATTATAAATAAAAAAACTTTTAAATTTATCAAAACTTAACAAGGTTTTCTTTTTTTTTTATCTTGACAAATATCGTTACTCTTGTGTTATATTATCGACGAATTCTCCAAATATTACCTCGCTAAATGTTGTGATATGCAGCCAATAGTGGAAATCATTTCCGCGCAAGTATACACACAATAACCTTGTTCGTACATATCTGACTGTGTTTCGTATTTTTTTATTTTAAAAACAAAACTTTAATTAACAGTTTAAATTTCATGGTATTTACAGATACTGTTTAGGCTGAAAATTCTCTTTCATATTATTATCGTCGGCCTTAGTTCAATAATTCATCCAATTCAACTTTATCTGATTACTTAATTTATTTGCTGTCATAAAATCGTTTGATTTCTTAAAGTTATGTTGCTTAAGTTGGCATCTTTTTTAATTATTCTAAATGTGTTTTGATTCAATCGGTGAAAAGAATTGTACAGCGTAATCGACCCTAGTTGAATTTAAATATCTAATTAACCTTTGTATGTATTTGTCATTCATTAAGAAATTAGTTTCATTATTTTTCGGTGACCATAAAAATAAAAGTCGTCAATGGAATAAATTTTGGCTGCTATTACTTGCAACGACAGCATTTGGAGACGTCTTTTGAAATAGGATATTATGTGACATTATAAGACATATTCATTCTAAGTGTTTTCGAAATGTCATCTTCAGACTTATTCCATTTAATTTTTTATACCAACATTTTCTTTGCTCATGTCGTTTATTTAGAGCAATTTTTTTCCCTTTAACAAACGAAATTCAATTGATAAGTTTAATTATCGGTTATGTTTTGTTATTTGGTCTTGCTTTCTCTTATTCTTGGAAGTTAAAATCTGAGTCCATTCGAATCGAATAGCATGCCACATTTTTCACGGTAGCATTCATTTAATTTACCCTTGCATTTTGTGTATTTTTTCTTTTTGTTTCCACTTTCAGGTGGAAAATTAAATGCATTTCAAATTTTTATACCTTTAAAAATTGGTACTGCAAACCAATCTCTAAGATAGAACTACATACTTTTTTTCCTTTTTCAACCATACTTACAAAATATAATTTCTTGATTTTTTTATTAGTCTTTGTGAGTTCACTTTTTACCTATTATTGTTTAAAAGTTCATTTATATTTACGAATTTTCCTGTGACATTTATAATACAAGTTTATAATGACAGTTTATGCTATATCTTAATAGCGGAAGTTTACATGTCGGAATAATCATAGATCTCAAATAAAGTGAAATTAATTTAAATGTCATCTAAAGGAATACTTATATATTATGTATTACAAATGTGCAATTAGAATTCATGTAAAAAACACAGTGTTTTATTCTTAGACAGATTGAAATTTAAATTATGACTACTAAATGTTGTTTACAAGGAAAAAAATCGAAGATTTATCATTGGATATTTAATTTTAAAAAAATCCGAGTGTTTTTTTACCCAGAATAACAAAAATAATCATCCGATAGCATATTTGTTTCTATAGATGACCAATATTGTCCTGTTATTAAAACGAAAAGCTTTATCAGAAATTAATTGAATATTTATAAAAACTTTTTAAAGAGCGTCAAACTGAATCAACAAGAGCAAAATTTTAAAAAAATTAATTTCTTTACCTCGAGATTTGATTATTTTAATTGATCATTATCGTTAATATATATATATATATATACACACTTGCTGATAATTAAATAATAAATAAATACAATTTTCAACGAGAGATAGGAAATAATTTTTCTCTAAATGAGTCAACAAATATACATCATTTGATGAGATATGTACAGAACAATTTCCTTAATCAAATATACTTACCCAAATTTACTCATTTTTTTGTCTAAAATTAAACAATAAATGTACTTCAACTCCTATTCAACATTTTATTTTTTAAGAGGTCTCGGGGGTGTTAATCTCGGATTTTATCGAATTTTCGAAAAAAATATATGTTGTTTCTCATTTTCTTTTGAACATTTTGATACCAACCACGTGATAGTACTACAAAAACTTCGAAAGTTATTCGAAAAATTCCAAACAGCAATTTAGTAATAACAGTGTTTAAATGGACACATGCCACACCCACTTATTCTTGATTACAGCATACATTTTATTTTTCTGTTTTTAAAAAGCCTCATGAAATATTTTAACACTTGGGTGAATGAGAAGGAAGCTCTCAACTCAACACACACTTTTTTAATGTGTTTTCATTCTGTTTTGGTAATGCTAGCACGTTGTTTGAAATAACATATCGAAATTCATGACAGCGTTGTTTAAAACCGTTTATCTAAATTCAAAACAAGATTTATCTCTTGATTTGAAATGGAAAATACACATCGTAGACCTTCAGGTAAACGTTCTAAGAAAAGAAGATTTAGAGGGAACCAATTCATGAAGGTATGTCCTCATACAAATGTTGCAGAAAGGAGAGATACAGGTAAGTGTGCTTCCAGTAATAAAATCTCAGGAATTCAGACTTCATTAAAGTTAAATCTTGTTAAGGTAAGTGAAAACTTCAAAGGATATCGTATTTTTAATTTTATTTCAACCTTTAGCTCTATTTTGTCAGTATCATGTTGTTTAAAATGTCATAAACCATTAACAATTAATGAAAAGTCAACTCGTGGTTTATGTTTGAATTTTGAAATACGTTGTAAAACTGTGGGAAAGTTTGTACTTTTTCAAGCTGTAAAAACACTGGGAATAAAAATAATGCTCCAGAAATTAACAGAAGATCTAATTTAGCAATGAAATGCATAGGCTAAGGTTTAGAGTCATTAAAAACCTTTTGTGCTGTAATGAGTCTTCCTAATCCTGTTGAACAAAAATCATATAATGTTATTAATAATAAACTTTCACATGTTATGAGGGAAGTCGCTGAAGGCATGAAAAGGGCAGCTGTCGAAGAAAATTCTTCGTCACCTGATAACCTTTTAACGGTAAGTGGTAATGGTACCTGGAAGACGAGAGGACATTCATCGTTGATTGGAGTATGTACTGTAATAGGGGCCAAAACAGGTAAGGTTTTGGATAGGGAAGTGTTGTCCTCATTTTACAAAGGATGCGACAGTTATAAAGGGGTTAAGTTTGGTATCAAGTACAATAAATGGCAAAGAGCGCTTAAGATTTCATGTAGAAAAAATTATTCTGGCTCTTATGACCATCTTATTCAGAAAATAGAATGTGTAGGCCATGTGCAAAAAAGAATGGGTACAAGACTTAGGAAGCTTAAATTAGTATATAGTAAAAAGAAATTATCTGGTGGTAAAACTATAGGCGGTAAAGGTAGGTTAACTGATAGTTTAATTGATAAACTTGCGCATTACTATGGTAATGCTATTCGATGCAATTCTACTAGTATAAAGGAAATGCGGAAAGCCATTTGGGCTGCTTGGGGTCATTCTTGCAGCACTGATGATGAACCGATGCACTGGTTTTGTCCTACAAATCCAAATACATGCTGTAAGTATATAATGCCGCAATTAATAATAATTTACAAAATTATAAACACAAACCCTCAGTTGCTAAAGCTGTTCGAGATGTAATTAAGCCTGTATTTGCTGACTTATCTCATCCGGTACTCCTGAAGAAATGTTTAGGAGGTAAGACACAGAATCCTAATGAAAGTTTAAATTCATTAATTTGGAAGTTTTGTCCCCTAAGACGATTGGTTCGAGTCTTCAGATTGCAGAGATTGCTGCAAATCTAGAAACCAGCGTTTTTAATGATGGAAATCAAATACTTATTACTATTTTAGAGAAATTTGGCTTAAAAATTTACAGAAATGTGTGTCCCTGGCTGAACGTGACAATCGTCGAATCTTTACGTCAAAACAGAGGCGCTTAGCATCGTCTTTTGAAGCTCGCAGAGCCAAGAAAATTAAAAAGAGTAAAGAAATTGAGCTGTTTCAGGAACAGGAAGGTATATCTTATGATCCTGGAGCATTTTAGCATGTAAGTTTTAAGATTTATTTTCTCAAATTCAATTTAAAACTTTAAAGCCTTTTTTCTCAGTTTGTGTTTTATTCAATTACGCGTATTGCGTTTCAAAGACTATCATACTTTGATGTATAAAACTTTACAGAATTATAAATTCCATCATAATCTTCAAATTCTAGCTATTTATAGTATTATAAATTTTAAATTTTTTGAAAAATTTCAACAAAAATTGAATTTTTTAAAATGTTTTTTTAAAAAATGTACTTTTTTATTTTTAAAAATATTATTTTTATTCTATTTATATAAGATAGGCTACAATGTAGTAAGGATATATTTGACTTTATAAATCGACTTATTGCTAGTAATTAGAATTATTATTGCAGAAAATATCATGCGCGTCGTAAAACTTACTATTTGTTTCTTACAAAATTTTTTCTTATTTTTATGTGCTTATTATTTTTAAAATTATGATTATATTTTAGATATTTTATACTTTTTTGAAACTTTATTCCTTTATAAGAAATGTGTAAAAGAATCAAATTATTTCATTTTAACCTCAAAGAATTATTTCTAGTCGAAAATTGTTTGTATTTTGTGCTCTCGAAACATTTTTAACATCCCTGTGACCCCTTAAAAAAACTTCTTTTAATTCTCTTCAAAAGTTTTTTTATTCTAAATAAACTTTAAAAACGACGATCAGATGACGATGTGGCATCCGAATTTGCACCGACTTAGTGACTTTGAGTCACGGTATATTTGTTCTATGCGAAGTTTTTCAAAGAAAAATTTATGCCATCAAAACGTTATCTTATTTATAAAAGAAATGTATCAGTCAAGTAAAAAATTTAAAAAGGAATTTTTTTAATTCTTTTAATATACTTTCTAAATAAAGTTCATTACTTATTAAAGCGGTTTTGGATTAAAACATCAATCGTAAACAGAGGATATTTATGTAACGTTTCGGAATGGAGTAACATTAAATGAAAAAAGTTATACCTATGTGATCCACTCATATTTATAGATCATTGACTAAAATATCCTGACTTTTCAAGAGAAACTCTCTGAAATCAAAACATGTTTATGTTTTTTGAGCCAATATAAATATTTAAAATATCAAATATTTTTTGAAAAATTACAAGCTGTTTAATCTTGCCCTAAACAAATTTTTAAACATGTGGAACGAGACTCATAAAAGTTAAATAACTTTAAATGTTTTCAAATTATCTTTAAGTTTCTTCATTTTATATTTAAAAAAGCTGAATTCATATATATACATTTTCTTTAGTTACTTTATTTCGATTTTATATTTCCCCATTTTTTCCCCTTTATTTCATTTCTAGATAATTTTTAAGAAATGCAATCTCGGCTTTTTTATATTTTTTTAATATATTACTATTGCATCATGTAGTAAAGAAGCTGAATTTTTACGGCAATGCCATGAAAACGTATTCTGAGGCAACGCATTGCTTAAAAATTGAAATTATTTATTTGGATTTTAATCATGTTTGTACCATGAAGATCAAAGTTGTAATTATTTAAGATTATAAAGTTGAATACAAATTTCTGTTGTTAGAAAACCATAATCAGATTGCAGTCGTTAAACATTAAAAATTAAGTTATTTTTTTAGAAAAATTAAAATAATTTGAACGAATTCAAATCTTTCACATTTCCATTTATGAGCTAGGGAAATAAATAAAGGAAGACTTTAAAAGTTCTAAAAATATTAGACACAAAGTCAGTTTCCCATTGCCACAAACGTGATGAAAAATCTTAGAATCAGTTATCTTTGATCAGAAAAACACTTGAAATTGTATACAAAATAGATAGTTAACTTATATTGCACTTTTTTTTAAAATTCTTATCTTTCATACTCAATATGTTATTTATAAATTTTTGCTAATTTTTATAATACATAAAACAGTTGATAATATTTTATACCTCAAAGTCGTGCTTTGTTAAACCTTAGCTCAACAAAATTTATTAAGGAAGAAATATAGTTCACCAAGGCACATTTACATGCAGTAGTATGTGGAAATAAATCTACGCGCAGGCGTTAGTACTTGTTGAATTTGAAAAGTAGTTACGTATGGCAGTTTATTGGTAGTCCCTTGGTGGCTTAAAATTCGTAGCTTTCAATTCTTTTTTTAACTGTCTAAAAACCTAATGGATAAATAAATAACTTAATGCACCACAAATTCAAATGCTTTACTCTGTTCAGTTCTTCAACAATTATTAAAACCTTAAATTATTTTGCTTAAAAATATCCTGCTGAAGATGAGATATTTTTAGACAGGATACACAGGCCTAATATGATTTACAAATATATTTTCTGATATCATTTTTAAGGGGACGTATGGAGAAAACATTTTTGAAAATAGTAAGAAGTAAAATTATGAGAAGAATGAGAGCTACACCTTACGAGTTGGTGTTTTCTGAGAAATCTTACAAGACAAATCATAATCGAAATACTTAATTACAATGTGGTAATTCGCAATTTAACTATATTGCTACACCGCAAATTTAGATCATTTATAAAACATTTAAATTTGTTATAAGATATTTAAAACTACAGCTATTAAACCTGATAAATAATAAATTTGATACATTTTGGCACGCAGTTATGTAACCTTAAAAAACTTACTTCATTTTTGAGTAAATTCATTAATGAAGTGGTAGTTTTAGAAGTTTCCTAGCAACTAAAAAGTTCACATGCTGGAGTTATCTTGATAAGACTCCTGAAGTATATCAAGAAATAATTCAAAAAGATGAGGGTAAAAAATAAATGATCGTTTCCTCAATAGTGAAGGTTCTCTTCTTCTGTATTCAAATTGCATTTTAATTATTTAAAAGCCTATTTATTATGTGTCCAGTAATATACGTAGCCCAATAATACTCATTGCTTTCTTTAATAACCAATAAAACTTAGTACTTTTCTCAAAAAATTTATAAATAATATTTTTTAGTTAAAATAATATAAAAACGGAATTATATCACTCCCCCCACACACTGTGTATAAGTACTTCTTAGAAACCAGAAACAACCACTGGTATGTACGGAAAAAACTAGTTAATTATTGTAAAAGAACGACGGAATATATAAATAAAAGTCCCCCCCCCCCTCTGGATACTCTATAAACACCACTACAAATTCTAAGAAATCTACATTTCTGCTTTAGAACCCACCAAACAAGTCATAAATCACCATTCATCAATGGGACACGGGGAAAATTCCACATTCCACACATCATTTCCACAAAAAGGAAGAGTTTCCTGTTTTCTTTCCCCTCTTTTTAACTATACAATCAGTGACGTAACGTACACCTCCGCATCGCGGAGGGGAGCAGGGTTCTAGAGGACCGACTGCCCCTTTGTAAGGGGCAGTGTTCGCTCAGTGGCGTAACGGAGAACACTTGGGCCCCCCTGCAACGTCAGGTTTTGGGCCCCCAAAGTTAGATTTTACAAAGGGTAGGTACTTGGCGATAGTCAGGCTGTGGGCCCTCTAGAGCCCTGGGCCCTCCCGCAATGCGGGGTGTACGTTACGCCACTGTGTTCACTTCTGTATTAGAAGTTGGAGGTTTTCATTACACAAGAGCTTCTTCTACGGGCGAAAGATGGTGATATCAGCTTACATGTGCCAATTTAAGCTATTTAGTCAACTCTCCAACTCGAATGATAAAAATACAAACGCTTAGCCCTCTTAATATTCTAGTGTTAATTTATTAAAAGGCAAAAATTATTCCAATCACTGGAGCATAAAGAAATTAAAAAGCATAAGCCGTTAAATGCATAAATATCATAACAATTATAGTTCTATTAACTTTTTAGAAAAGGCCACACAAAATTTAAAAAAAAAACATTTAAAAACCACACACAAAAATCCTGAAAAAAGGATATTTGAAAACCTGTTCAAATGATTAGGATGGAGTAAAATAGTAAAAACAGAAAAATTCTACGCAAGCGTTTAATTTGGAATATTCAAAATATTGAAAGTTCGAGTGGTCCCCAATCTTTCACTACTTGAAAAAAATAAATAACAAACTTACCTCACGAAAGACAAAATGTTGTGCAGCGATAAGAAAAATTATCTTAGCTTTCTTCGTTTTGGTGAGCGAATGAGGCACGGTTGAAATCAGTTGCTGATGTCAAATAAAATGCGCCATCTATAATGTAGTTGAACGTACTTTCGCTATTCTGCGTTTATTTGTGTTTTCAAATAAAAGCAGTTCGGGGTAGAAATGACCCGAAGGATAAAAAAATATAGTTTAAAAAAAAACTAAAAAAATCCGCTTTAATAGTGAATCGAAATAAAAAGTAAAAAAAAAATAATTCTTAAGACGAGACTCGGTACACTTTAAGCAAATTTCTTTATTTACATATTTAAAAATTATATTTTAGCATTTTATACAATGTTTCTATTCAAGAAAATGATACCAGATGAAAATTTTCATATATTATGCACACAATTTTAAAAATTTAAATTTTTTGAAGAAAATTGGGAAAATTTTAAACTCTTACTCCTTTTGTAAAAATGAATTTTTTGATCTGAATTTTTTTTTATAATATTCTTATGGATGTTATAAGCAACTTTAGGGATCGATTTTAGAATAACTTCATTCGTTTTCGAGAAAAAAAATAAAATGTTGATCTATAGGCTAAAAATCAACGAAAAAGCCAACATGTCTTACATTTTATTTTTTTTTAACAAAAAGTATTCAGTTTATAGCAAAATGGATCCCTAATTTTATTACATGCTTTATTTTTAACAGGCAGGAAAGAAAGGGAAGTGATTGGTAAATAATTGTCGAAGGAGTAGCATTTTGAATGCACTAAGGTTTCGAAAAACACAAACTGAGAAAACCACTTTAAAGTTTATAATTCAGATAAAATAATCATTATAAGCTTAATTAAACTTAAAATACCACTTTAAGATATTAGTTATACATTTTTCTTTAAAATAACTGCATTTTCATATTTTTTCAACCCGCACATTTTTATAAATGATCAACTTTTAGAGAGTATCAATTGCACAAGAAAATTCAAGAAAAACGTTAAAAAAATTTTTTTTTCTGTCACGACAGAAGTTTTAACTGTTTTTCTTCTTATAATATTAAAATATTACATTTGTATGAAAAATATATCAGGAAGAAGAACTGAAATTATAAAATTATTAATATAAAATGCCTTAATTTAAAAATTTTACATGCACACATTTCACAAAGAAAAAAAAATGATTGTATGCATTGCTTCGGAAATATTCTGCTTTATATATTGCCCATTCTTTTTTTAATGTTATTATTTCTCTTTATAAATTAGATTTTTTTTATCAAAACGCTTTTTTTAGCTTTTTTTTCTAAAAAGGGGGCGTGGCTGAATAGCCTAATTTGTTTTCTAATGAAGTTTTATTCAACTTCTAACTTTCCGACATGCACAAGTGATGTATCAATCGAAAGATAATAATGCAAAGAATAAGATTAAATGAAAATAAAAAAAAACGATAGGTCTGTGATTTTTGGGGTACCAAGTCCTCTTAATATAAGAATAAAATGATTAACGAGAAAATTAATGTCATTGGTATAAATAAAAGCGTGAAGTACTCTATATTAATTGTTATAATTTCTTACTAGTTCTATTCCGAAATGCTGAGTTAGTGTAAAAGTGTAGTACAAAGCACTCCACGTTTTTGCCACAATGACATTAATTTTCTCGTGAATCATTTTATTCTTAAAGAAGGAATTATTTTTTACTTTTTAGTTCGATTCACTATAAAAGCGAGTTTTTTAGTTGTTTTTTTAAGATTATAATTTATTTTTCCTTTTTAGTTCAATCTACAATAAAGGCCTATTTTTTAGATTTTAAAACTATCATTTATTCTTTGTTGAATTTATCCTTGAGTTTGACATTTGGTGCCGGAATTACGTAGCTGCTGGAATTAGTCTTGCTCTTCAATGGGTATTAATTAATGGGTCTAAAGGGTGCTTACTCTCTTCGTTTACGGGACCTCGGATGAGTCCCATATCGTTATATTTCAGATTCCGTCTCTATAAACACAGGTCTAACTAATAAAAGTGTGTTAAGGAGAAATATTAAATGTCAATCGTATTATCACCTTTTAAACGAGTTGCTATAAGGTTAATTCGTATCATCACTTCTAAACGTATTGCTTTAAAAAAATAATAATAAATATTTAGTAGTTAGAACATTCATTATTTTTATTCTCATGCACGATTCTTCTTTTTATTTCCATTTTCAGAAAAACTACGCACTCACCCTACCCTTTTTCACATAAAAAACACTTTTTTTGTTTTATTTGTATTAACCACAAGCCTATTCGTGGTGTAGGGTTGCTCCTTAATATCTTTGTCGTAAAATCTGGAAATGGCATATGGAATTAGCCGCCAAATCTGAAAATGATTTATGCATTTAGTCGCCAAATCTGGAAACACTATAATGAATTAATCGTCAAACCCCGTAAATCCTTAAAATCGTTATTTTTGACAAACTTGATCAGAACAACGAAACAAAATTATGAAATTATTATATTATCATCGGTCCTTGACCAGTGTGCAAAATTTCGAATTAATCTGACCTATTAAAGTGGGTAAAAATCGATTTCAAAATTCAGTTACATACAGGTGAAACTTATAAAAGCATGTTAAATGCAGTAATATTTTAAGAAAACATTTATTCCTAAAAACTGCGTATATGAAAAATAATATGAAAAAATAGACATGTTCAGAGAAAAATTCATTAGAGAGAAGATTAAATTAAAAATATAAAAACCGTGCAATAAGAAATATCATCGGACATCTATTCTACAAAGTCGTTAAATTCCGTTAAATTGTTCTTAATGAGGAAAATTCTTTTGATGGAGTTTCATTTTCAATATACATTATGTGCTTAATTCCAGGAAAAAGTTCGTAAAATAGACATACACAAAATGAAGGTCCGACTGTATTTCAACTTTTTATTGTTTTAAATAATGAAATGATATAGAAATCCCTTGGACCTCCTCTCTCTTCTCGTCCGTGCCAGCCAGCACCGGGCTTCTAACGTGACCCACGAAAACAAAATGACCTAAATACCTTTATAGTTTTACTTAGCATTATCTTTCGATTGATATATCACTTTTGTATGCCTGAAAATTAGAAATTGGATAAAATTTCTATATAGAAATGTAAACAAATAAGTTAGGGAATTCGACCACGCCCTTTTAATAGATAAAAAAAAGCTGTTTTAAAAAAGGGAAATAATAACTAAAATAAAGGTGTTACAAATAAAGCAGGATATTTCTGAAGTACTATATCAATGTATAATATTTTTTTAAAAAAAATACCAGCTTTATTATCTATTGTTTTGTTAATTAATTTCGAATAATTAATACGTAATTCTATGATTACTGTTGTATCAATTACTCTACTTTTAATAATGCACCATATTTGCTAAATAAACACTTTTAAACTCTTGACAATATTATTTCACTGAAACAAGTTAGGGATTTGATCAAATCACTTACATTCCTTAGGGAAATCACCTTACAGAGTTCTTATTTTAACATCTTGTGGAAATTGATCATCTCCCTAAAGGATTTGATGAAACCTCTAATTTAATCATTTCCCTGCGACATATATATACGTATCATATAAATTATTTCAAATTTTTGTATACGTGTTTTGTATATGTTACCAAAAAAGTATACAAGTAGCAATTCATTAAGAATATAACAGTTGATTAATGTACTTACGAATTTGCCTAATGTGCATGAAGAGTAATATATTTTCCTCCTCTTTTAACACCCATTTTAAACAAGCAAATTATAATTCTCAATAAATAATTCTGTAATTAAGATCTTTAAAATAATAAAATAATAATTGTATTGCAGTTAAAAATCCCAAAAGAAATTTTTAAATCAGTGTTTGCCGAAAAGCAGGCAATTATAAAGTGAAAATAAAGATACTAAACACGATACAATCAATTTTGAACGAAGGTGTTAGATTTTTTTTAAACACGTAGAGTTAACACCCACATGTTTATAACCCCCCCCACTACTGTCCAAACAAGTTTCCATTATGTATATTTTCTTTCTATTTAACTTCTTGGAAATGTAATTAATGAAATAAACAATCCTGTTCCTTTTTTTTCTTAAGAAAAAAATAATAATGAATTGTACATTTTTAGAAGTGTAAAGGTTTATGAAAAAGTTTTAATTTTCCTCCTAATTTAAACAGAACAAAAATTACATTTCCTGTTATTAAATTCAGCGAAGAAGTTTCCAAATCATTTTAACTCCATAAAATTACAAGCAAAATTTACTCTTAGTTTGATTCAATTGTATTTTTAAGTCTAAAGTCTTATTTCAACTTTAACAGTACTTTCTATATAAGTCTGTAATATTTTTTTTTGTATTTATCTGTAATCTTACAATATATCTTGAGAACACAAGTATAATTATTCTCCTTTAACAGTCTTATTTGTTCAGTTTCAGATAAAATTATATTTTTAAGACTACACAGAGTACTTTACAAATTTTAAAAATACCGAATGTATATATATATATATATATATATATATATATATATATATTTAGTGACCCATATCATTGGGAAGCTTACAACCAAATTTGAGTTCAGCTAATGATGTCATTTTAAAGATATTTGAAGTTTGCTAGGCTTATGTTTTGGTTTCGCTTTCATTTAAAAAGTATTTTTCTCTCTTAAATTGAAATAATTAAAAATATTTTTAAGCACAATGAAATCTTTCAGTGTGAAATGATTATTAATTTCAAATCTCATTACTAAAATAATTTCTGCTTGATTATATATATGTTTTGAGTTTTTTAGTTCTCATATTTACTTAATTGAAATTGATTTCAAGGCCAATTTTTGTTTTAAGAAGTTTATATAACTTAGAAATTTTTTCATTAATTTTTTTCCTGTTGAAAAAATGCCACGGCCAAACCTTTCTCAGGATGCTATGAGAAGCAACATTTCGAAGAGATGGAAAACTACTCAAAGTGATTTCTCGAAAAACCAGACAAAAATTTCGCGAAATTAAGCTATACATAAAAAAATACTTACAGAAAAAAATTCGGAAGAAGGATCCATTGTGGATGTTGATGGTTCCACTGTGGATGAAGAAGGTTCCATTTTGGAAAAAAAAGGGTTCCATTCTGATTAAAGGAGAATCCATTTTGGATACTACAGAGATAAAGAATTTTCAACCCAGAACTTTACATGAAAATAAATAAAAGTTATATCAGAAAACCCAAGAAAATATAAAAGTTGGCTAAAATATATGCAAAGTGAAAATATCTTGAAAATTGAATTTAGTTAATTCCTTATTCAGTCTGAATAGATGCAGAAATTTGCTTAACAATACTGTACATGTATTGGTAGTTAGGGAGGGGTGTTCGAAATCTTAGGGGTCTGCGATATCAGGCTGATACATAAAGTGGGGCCGCGAAGATGAAAGTTTGAATACCGTTGTTGTATACCTTCGCTGTCAGGTCACTTGTTTTCTCCCGAGCATAAATTATGAAACACTGTTTCTTAATTTTTTCTTAGAGACTTCTATTTTTTAGACCTTCTATTTCTCTTAAATAATTTCTGAGAAGCTGTGTAAATTTTTGAAGTTAACTACAATGATAAATACGCTCATGTTTTATTGACATAGGAAAAATGAAATTGGATTGCCTTCCCCTTCATTGTGTTATACATCTAATGATTGATTGAAATGATACTTAGAACAAGGCAATTACAACTTTTAGAAAATAAATTTTCCTAGAAAAGTTTTCTGGGGAGAAAAAATAGTTAAAATTTCTTTCTCAATATCGAACTTTAAAAATATACATTATTTTCGATATGATTAATAATTTAATAATGATCGCTGTCTTTTTTTTTCCTTAGCAACTTTCGACATTTTCTAAAAGAAGTTTTAAGGAATTCGATATCTCTTTCAGATAAAAAAAAATTACGAATATTTTAATAGTATGGAGAGTAATTCTAAAACCTTAGGGGGTAGAAGTTATTCCCAACTAAATTCTGCTAAACCTGTCAAGTTTTAAAATTAAATTCTTCTTTCAAATTTAGCCCAGCACCAAAATTCTTCACTTACGTCACAATATCTTTTTATCCAAGGCAATAGAGTTTTAAATTTATACTCACTTTTATCTGTTTAAATCAGTGTTTCTCAAACTGTGGGGCAAACCCCCTTGGGGGGGTAACCCTGCAAGGGAGCGCGAGCATATTGAAAATAAAAGATTAAAAAAGAATTTCTGGAATGAAGTAAATCAAAATGCTTTCTTACATAATAAAAAATACACATTTACACTGATATAATTTATTTTTATCGTTTGGTGATCATCAAAAATAAAAGATTCCACTTCAAACGTTCATTAGCCATCTTTGATCCTATAATCAAATTAAAAAATTTTTTTTTCCTTTGCTGTAATCCCACAATGAGAGATTTTTTATTACGTTTCTTTTAACCTAAAATATTACTTTAACTGACCTTCGAACTTGCTGGTATAGTTGTCTCCGTCATTTTTTTAAGAGAAGTTGTAAATATAATATATTTCTGTTTCGCCTTTTTCCATGTGAAAGAGTTTTATGATATATAGATAAGCGTATTGAGCACTTTGAAGAATTATTCGGCCAAGATTTATTTTTGTGAGTATTCTGAAACATATAATGCATAATGAAAAACGTTTTACACAATTATTTTTTAGAACATGCTACACTTTCCCACAAGAACAATTTTGTGGTTTTGATTGTTGTGTTGTAAGACTTATTATGGTTTATAAATGTAAATGATTAGAATATAAAAAATGGACATCTGTGATCTCTATTGAAGGAAGTTGAAACTGATCAAGAAATTGAAGGACCTGCTGAAATAATGCATATTAATGAAGATAGCTAAAGTAAATATAAGAAAAGCGATAGACATGAAACGTTTGAGTTGAATTGAAATTTTCAAATACTGCCTAAAGATATCTATGAAGAAAACTATGAGTCATAATATAGCACTTCGCCTTGTCAAAAAGATACAAGTAAGAAAAAGTTCAAAATGCTATTTGTAGATCTTCAAACAACAGCAAAACTACAAAAACGTGAAAAAAATATGACAGTTTTGCTGGAAAGTATCGTTCTTGTGTTGGTAGCGAAAAGTGTCAGTGATTTATGTCCTTTATTAAGAACAGGCACATTTGGAACATTTTCTTTAGTTTTATTGGATTTTTTATCAAATTATCAAAGAAAAATTGAAAAGTCTTTGAAATTAGGGGTAAGTATATTTTCTCTTAATTAAATTATTCACTGGAATTGCGATTTTTATCGTGTATAGTAAAAATAATTATAAAATAAATTATAGTTTTAAAACAAACTAAAAAACATGCTTTTATAGTGAATCGAACTAAAAAGTAAAAAAAATAATAAAAATATATATTACTTATAAAAGTAACATATACAAAATTTAATACTTATCTTGTTAATCTTACGGTTTATAATTATGATCGTATTGTAGCTTTAGCGCTCCAAACTGTATTATTATTGCATTCAATAAATTATTATTTTTAGGGGTGCGATAAAAATTATGATTGAAAATGGGGTCGCCAGTAGTGAAAGTTTGAGAACCACTGGTTTAAGTTAAAAAATTTTAAATCAGATCTGGTTTTTCTGTAGCAGAAACGGTTTCATATTCCTATATTAAAAAATGTTCGTAGTATATATATATATATATATATATATATATATATATATATATATATATATATATATATATATATATATATATATATATATATATATATATATATATACATACATATATATATATACATACATATATATATATATATACATACATATATATATATATATATATATATATATATATATATATATATATATATGTATATAATGTACATTTTCATCATTCTTGTCCCAAGATTTTATATTAATTTTGTTACATTATTATTTCAATCATATTTTAAAGAGTGTTGTTTTTAATTGTTTTAAAACGATACACCCATAGTTGGGGAGGTGAAATAGCACATTAATAATGGTAGAGCAATTGCCATCTCAATTATTCATTTCCGGATGTAAAAACATTAGAATATTTAAAACATTTATTTCTCATTTTGTATTTAATTATTGCAGTTGTATTACAGGTATTACAGTTGTTTCTATTTGTGGGATATTTTTTTTTGAATTTGTCCGGACAGTATACATTTCCGCGTAATAGTTTATTCCGTTATCAATCATCATCCTGTCCTAAAACGTATAAAAAAATCGGTATCGAAATCTAGGAAGCCTGACTTTTCGCATAACTATTAAAATTAAAGCATTCAGTCGTAGAAAAGTAGACTTGAAGAGATCAAAATAAAAATAATAATAATTATTTTACAAAATTAAGTCGAAATTCAAAAACTCTGAACATGAAAAGTAAATGAAAAGAGCAGCAAACTTCATCTTAAGGCTGTCTTCGGTACGCGTACGAGATCGTGAACTAAACGCGAAGCACACTTTAAGACAGAAAAATGCCTCAATTTCCATAGAAATATTTGTAATATTGTAACTCATACCTTTGCTAACAATATAGTGTTTTTAAAAATTTCAAAATATTCCATGAATACTTTCTCTTTCGTTTTATCTGTAAAGGCATAGTCCATTTAACATTACGATATAGGAGAAATAACCCGAAGCATATTTTATACCAGAAAAAAATGAATCAACTCATTTAAAAATGTGAAGAATGATAAAAAAAATACTGCTCTGTAAAAGATAGTGAAGCCAGAATATCATATTAATTTTTCATTTCTTTTATATTTTAAAAAAATGTTCCAAATTCGAGTCCTATTCTTTAACATTAATCGAAGACAGAGTCTTAAGTAAAATATAACACTAAAAGAAAAAAATATGAAATTAAAGCTAAAATTCACAAATGTAAATATTATATTAGGTTTACAATGACGAGCAATGGTTAACTCCGCAATATGGTTCAAAAGTTGCTTTGTTTTTTAATAACTTCAATTCAACATATCGATAATTCCCTCAAAATACTTGCTAAACAATCCTTTCGCACTTCTGAGCTATGTAAGTTCAATAACATCGTTGAGAAAACGGTATGGAGAACTTAGCCATGTCATGCTCTCTTATCTAATGTATTTAGATGGTTGTAATCAGGGCCGATCCTAGGGTGCCGACCGCCTTCATGCAAAGACCTAATGTACCGCCCTTATAGAGAATTTTTCATATTTTGACTAATACTTAACGTTGAAACTATAAACTCATCTACCTGTATTAAAGTAAAAAGTAAAACATTATTTCTTTTGGCCAGCTTTTAGGTCATAATAGCGACAAAATACTTTAATTATAAAATAAACAAACAAAAATGCTACCTTTGAAATAAACATAAACATTTTATAATTAGAAATATAAAATAACTGTATTTATTCAGAAAATATAATTTAATAAAAAAAAGTACTAAACCATAAATTTCGTGTAACGGATGAGCGAATTTATATTAACGTCGCACCGTACAGCTACACGAGGGCTTTTGGCAACGGAACACGTAATTTTGAACCATGGTCAAGTGACGTGGACGGTACCTGAGCTGAAACCACCCTCCTCTCCTAACTACCACACCACACCAACAGGAGGACGTTTCAGCTCTCGACAGATTTAGCGTGCATCGCTGCCCTACACGGCCTCGTGTAACGGAAAGCCATTTTTTCTACGAAGAGGTGATGGGTCTATCCGCACGCGTATTTTCTTAAAGTACTAATCATCTTCGGAAATATCGGGTCTTTAAAAATTATTACATTACATAAAGCTTTCTTCCCCGAAGAAGAAGTGACCATGCAAATTAAGACTTGTATATAAAGTTGAAACTTTCAGGATAGAAAAGAGAGATAGGGTAGACTGCTAACGGGAGCAGTAATTAATTAAACTAGAAGTGAGAAGTAGATATTTAGTTGCTGATATTTTAATATCTATGTTGACGATCTGTCACTTTAGAATTAAACTAGATTAGGTGCCTAGGAGGTAACAACCATTGAATAGACGTAAGTGTGTATATTCTAATTATTTAAAGTCTTCTCATGTTTCGCGTACCTCGTTAATTGCTCTCCATACTTGATAATTGGGTGCATCTCTTAACTTTGGTTAATTTAATTTGTGCTGTTGTTGGTACTATGAATAAATTGAGTTATTTTGAATATGGCTGGTCTTCCTTTCATTTCTGAAATACCTTAAGACGCGTCGGGCAGACCTTTACAAATACTACCTAATAATTAACTGTAAAATAACTTTTCTGGCTTTCTGAGAAGACTGAATGTACTCGTAATTTTCGGGGTGTCTAAACGTGTCATTTCACGCGGATCCTTTTTTCTTAGTCTTAAATTTCTCAGAATACGATACTCTATTTTTCTGGAGAATGTAAGCAGCGTTCCGTATAGCAATTCATAAAATAAATATAAAAAAGGAAACCTATTGTATGGAAAAGAAAAAAAGTTTTTTCAACGTGAACATATACATTATTACGATTACTGAAAAAAAGAGGATTTTATAGTATTTTATCACTGTCAAAGATCGGTTGAACTAAGTAAACAAACCTGGTTCGCTCGCATCTTTTTCTCACAATCGCGGTTAAAATTTAAAACAAACACTACAAGAGTTCACACACCAGGCAAGAAAACGGTATTGCTTACAAAAATTATTCAAGCGTAAACCTGCAATTTCGCAAACGGTTGAATTCATCCGGAGGTTTTCTGCTTAATGTAAATATACGTGCCGACCGTAAGTGTATGGGTGAATTGATTCAAAATATTCACAAGGGAAAGGTTATCCAAGTCATCCGCCATGACAAGTCAGGTAATTCTTTCTTTGCCACCTGTGGGTTTTGCGGCTGTTTTCATACTGAGAAACGATCCATTGTCTATTTTAACTTTTGAATTAAAAATTTTTTTTTGAGAATCTCAAATAAAAATGCTCGTGAGAACGTCAGGTTTTTGGATTTGCTTTTAGACGAGAGAAACTAATTTCCCCTGCCCGAAGAAATTATTGTGTTTCTAGAATCGGCTTTGCTCGATTTATGTATGAATCGATTAGAGCGGGAGGGGGAAGGGGGACTGATAGATTGGAGTAAGATTGCCTCTAAGTAACGTTTACATAAAAGTTAGAGCAAAATAGATTTTAAAACGGATAGTGAAATGCGTTTAACGCGAAAACGCTTAAGACGAAATAATGCAACGGTCCCGACAAACTCCTACGTATTTCCACGCATTTTTTTCTTTTAACACGAAACGAAAATTGTTTACACGAAGAGATTTCCCTTCTGGGATTGAACAAAATACGGAAAATACTGGACGCCTTGGAATATCCCATTGTATTATCGGTAGAATTCATTGGAGTAGATGATATTGTGTGTACAGAAAAAGACATTTTTTAGTTCGTTCATAGTTCAAAAAATATCTTTGATGCAGATTCCGACGAAGAAAATGAATAATGCAGCTCCTGTTCCCATAACATCCGAAATGAGGAACGTCATGAAAAGTATGTGCAGATGCACATTCCAGTGATGAAATGAATAACAAAATGGACAATATCGAACAATTTGTTGACATTCTGATGCTAAAGAAAACGGTGGAAAAAAATGATTATTTTCCCCAAAACTTTGTTTTTCAAAAAAAAAAAAAATGTTGTGTTAAATATATGCATGTATGAAATATCTTTGATGCAGATTCCGACGAAGAAAATGAATAATGCAGCTCCTGTTCCCATAACATCCGAAATGAGGAACGTCATGAAAAGTATGTGCATATGCACATTCCAGTGATGAAATGAATAACAAAATGGACAATATCGAACAATTTGTTGACAATCTGATGCTAAAGAAAACGATGCAAAAAAATAAATAAGATTATTTTCCCAAAAATTTTGTGTTAAATATATGCATGTCTATTTAAATAAAATAAACTTTAAAAAACTTAATATTGTGTTGATACATTTTTTTTGGAAATAACACGAAATGTTTTCAACATGAAAAAAATATTTCAGTCCCATCAGTTTTTTGTTAAGCGATTTTCACTGTACATGAAAGATATTAAAAAAATTTATAGTAGTTACGTAACATAACTATTGTAGTGGTTATAGCTAACTGAATGAAACTTTTTAATTATTGTTTCTTTAAAAGCTCGTAAGTACAGGTATTTATGCTGTAACAGTTTTTCTATGCTTATTTTGAAAGCGTTTTGAAGCGACATTTGGACTTCTTGGTCTAAATTATTTTTTCTAATTCACTTATAGTAGATAAGTTTCTATCCCTGGAAGTTTTCCACCACTAAGAATTTTTTCTTAAAACTAAGCCTATGGGAATTTTGTTTATCGTTTATATTTTGAGACTTAAATTACTTAGTTTAAACTATACTTAACTACAAAATATGAATCTACAAAAAGCGTGCACAATTCATCTCTTGACTGTACCATGCGCGGAACAATGCTCTCGGATGTTGCTTTCAATAACTACATTTACTCTTCGAATAAATTCATGAAAATTGTTAAATTTCTAACTTTTCAGAATTAAACAAAAAAATAGACCCTGTTATATTATTATATTATTAGTCCGATTTCCACTGCAAAAACAGGGCGGTTCTCTATCAACTTTCTTAGTTTGTACGTATAGTGTTCAAGGCCTGTATAAGAAAATACTAATCGAAAATACACTATGCACTAACATTTTATTCTTCTTAAACTATGCTATCTATCGGGAAATCGAGACTTATTTTGATTTTTCAATAACTATTTAAAATTCAGCATATTTATTCGACTTATAAGCTTTATTTTGAGAAATTGTCCAACGTTTTGCTTGATTGATAGAACTATATGCGGCCGCCTCTTGTTTTGGCCTTGCAGGGCGTGCACTGCACACCGGCTAGGATAGGCCCTGGTTGTAATAAATTTTCTAATGCCCAGTGTAAATTAACCCTTTTTCTACTGTATTATGATTTACTGCAGTTTTTTTCATGCAATATTTTTTTGAGATAAATACATTGAAAATTAAGGGATATACATAAACAAATATTCAACTTTGGGAAATTTAATCCGTTAGAGCTAATTAAATATATTCAACTGTAAAATTAATTATATACACTGTCCACTTAAAATAAATAGTCAAATCGTTTTCACAGGTCTTCATTAATATACAAAACAAATAAGACACTTAAATTTTTACATTAACTATTTTTTCGGGACAAAAATGATAATCTTCGCAATCCGCTGAAAACGCAATTTCTGCTGTAAAAACTGTTCACCCTTCCACTGTAAATTACTCATCATAGAACCCGTCCTGTCATATATCTTGAAAGAGTGGATTTTAAAGAATATTTCTGCAAAGTATCGTCGGAATATTCATGAAAATGGTTATTCTATGTAATTTATAAAGTGAGTTGTACTTATAAGTACCGTCGGTAGATAAAGGGTTAAAATAAGTGAGAAAATATTACAATTATGCAAATACAAATATCTTTCTGCCAGGTGTAGAAATATTAAAATAAGAAGAAAGCTTTTGGTTCATAACTGAAGTGTTTTAATCAGCAGTTTCTCCAGATGGGCCAGCCGTCACTACTCCTAAAGTTACTTAAGTACTGCCGTTTCTCCGGCTCACACCCCCTCCAGGTGCGGCGGACGAAGAGCCGGGTCTTCCTGTCTCTGAATTTGCTGTCTCCGTATTAGCCAAAGCCAGCGGTTTTTAAACTTTCCTATTGTCGCGCCACCTTCAACATGTATCAGCCTGACATTGCAGCCACCAAGATTTTGAGCAAATCTCCCTGACCGTCAATAAAGAGGCTGTGTCAGTTAAAGATTCCGCAATATGTAGTCCTAATTCTACCTCTATTGCTTATAAGGACTTTTCTAACGTTTCTTGCTTCGTTTAAGAAAACAGTGAACATTTAATCAAAAAGTATTACGTTATAGTAATGGCTATGTAGTTGATAACAATAAAAAAGTTGAATTGATACTCTTGATCGAAATAAGGGCTCTAGAAGAGTTTTTTAATTGCGGCAATTTAGTGAATTAGTCTACGATGGCACATTTTCAATTTTTCCACGAGGCCTTTCAGAGTCAGTAAAAGACGGAAATTTTAACATTTAATAACATCATTTCGTGGACCCCGTAGAAGAACTCTGGAGACCCATGGGGTAGGTGGATCACAGTTTAAGAATTATTGGATGAAACCAGTCAATGGCTAGTTTCTAGCAACAGGGCAATGATTTGGCTAACACAGTACACTTATATATAAATAAAGAAATCTTTAGCATCCCACAATAAACAACAGACACGATAGTCAACTCAAGCAACTTAAATTTATTTCCTAAAATATTTTTTACAGAAAAGGTAATCCATTTAAAATTAATCGTTTAAATTTTTGACTTTCAATATTTCAATCTACCAAAGGACAATGGGTATTTTAAAGTTCAACCTCTAATTTATGTCAACACAAAATGAAAATCTCAACAAGGATCATTAGCCCCATATATATATAAAGTATCAACACTAAACCTTGTCAGCAACACTACTGACTTTACAGCAGATAATAAGTGTTAGCATCTCTTAAAATAAGGCACGGAAATGAACATTAATTCTGAATAACGACCATTTTATGAATATTTACTGAATGATTTAAGCATAGCTTACGTTGCAATAAACAAAAATAATATATTTCTAAATATTAAAATAACACTAAAATAACACGGAAGCTGTTAGCAGATGCTTCATATATTTTTGGGCCACTACTTGAATTGTGCCAAGAGGGGACAATAATTATAAATAATCTGAAGTAACATTTGAACCATAACATAACAGTTATATATAAAAATGAAACAATTCTTTTTTGTCCAAATTTCCTTATTTCATAATTACATGTAAAATGTGTAGCATACATCACTTACCACAAAAAAAATTTATATTAAATTTCTTTAAAAAAATTTAGACACCTTGGTTGAAACTATTGCATGTAATACACAATTTAACAAAAAAGATATGTTGGTATTAAAAAAGCTGAAGCTGTTTAAAAAAAAACCATGTTGAATTCTGTGTAAAATTTTCAGAACAAAATATTGTGCCATATGATATGGAATTAAATTATATACGCGACAGTCCTAAAACTGTACGAAAAATGGATATGTATATGATTAATGTAACCGATTATTTTTTAAACTTTTTATTGATTGATACATGAAACTTAATGAATAACGTTGTTAGAATTTGCTAGGTTTTAGTATTTTGGTTGAAATATTTGTTTCTACAGTGAAATACGTCAAGAAAAGTATGTCCAGTTTTTTATACAGCACATTCCAATGGTAAAATGAATTGAAAAATGGCCAACATTGAACTGCACTCATGTCCATAAATTAAGGATAATGAAGTTCAGGCAAAGAAAGAGACAGAAGCAAAACAAATTTGACTTATTTGTAAAGTCTATTTATTAAACAAAAGATAAAGAGCAAAAAAGATGCTACATGTTTGACTTAAATAATAAAAATTATGATTTTTACTCCCTGAAGCAAATTTCAAAAAAGAACCTATTTACAAAAAACAGTATAACATGGTTAGTATGATGATTAATACGGAGTATGTCTCCCGGACGATGCAATATAGGCCTTACAACGCCTAGGCATGCTGAGTATCAAACTATCAATCTGATCTTGGGGAATATTACACCACTCATCAAGCAATGTCCACCGAAGTTCCGGTAGACAGGTGGGAGGGGGTTGACGGGCGGCAATTCGTCGGCCAAGAATATCCCACACATGCTCTATTGGATTCAAGTCCAGTGGCCAATCCATACGGGTGATATCCTCCGATTAAAGGGAGTCGTCTACAATGTTTGCACAGTGAGGACGGGCGTTGTCATCCATAAACAGAAATTCAGCACCCATGGCACCCCAAAACAAACGTACACGTTGTTCCAGAATGACATCCCGATAGATGCGGCCTGTCATCGTTACACTCTGAACATGCAGGTCAGTTCTGGAACCAAGAAACATTCCTCCCCAGACGAGCCATCCTGCACCACCGTAACGGTGTCGTTCAATTGTGTTCTCTTGGTGGTAACGGGTACTTGGCGCTCTCCATATGAAAGTCCGGTGAGAATCAGACTGCAAACTAAACCTGTACTCGTCGGAAAACATCACACAAGACCACTGTTGTGGTGTCCACAATGCATGCTCTCTACTCCAGGTTAATCGCAGGCGACAGTGAGTTGTGGTAAATGGAACACATCTGACAGGCCTACGAGTATATAGACCAATGTGCCCTAAGCGTCTGTACACGGTCTGCGTTGAAACTGTCGTACCGGTAGCTGAAGAGAGCTGACGAGACAGGTCGGATGCTGTGCTCCGTCCGTTTCTTTTGGCAGTAACTGCCAAATACCAGTCCTCATTCGGCGTTGTAACTGGGAGGCGACCTAGGCTGTAACATCTACTCACATTAACATCATCTTGGAATCGTTGCCAGAGCCTGGAGATGACACTCTGGGAGATTCCAAGTTCCTCGGATACTTCCAGCTGGGTTCGTCCACTTTCCAGTCGTCCAATGATTCTACCACTTAAAAAATCATCCAAATGCTTCCTTTGTGCCATAATTATGCGGTTATTGCACTGAAAAGCTTTTAAAGCGCTTGTGAACAATTTTACTTCTTTGCCACCATTCCTTATATACCCCTGTCTTACACTCTCGTCATTGTGACGAGCCATCCGTGCCATCTGGTGGTTTCCTGTAATTTGCATATTCTTCTTCAAGATGTGTGCGATAATTCTACAGGTGAAATTTTTATTTTAGAGTTCAATTTCTGTGTGATTCTGAATTATCCTAAATTTATGGAAAATGAGTGTAATTTTAGACAATTTGATGCTAAAAAGGGCAATGCTACAAAAATATATTATTTTCGAAAAAACTAATTGTTTTGTTTTCCATAAAACTTGAAAATCTTGTATTAACTTTAATTATGTTCATGTAAATGTTCTTATTTCATTGATTTTTATTAAATACATGCAGATATACATATTTATGTTTATAAAATATGTACTCTAACAAGCTTTCTTTTGTTGAATATATGTTGTTTCTTTTTTTTTTTTGAATATTCTTTAACACGAAAAAAAATATCAGTTCCATCAGTTTCATGTTAAACAATTTTAACTGTATATTAAAAAATCGCACGAAACTTCTAAACATTCATAATAAATCGTAATTAATTTTTTAAAATTTTTCAAAACTTTACAAAGTTTTTTTTTATCTTGAAAAATTTCGTTACTCTTACATTATTTTAATAACAAATTCACCTAGTATTACTTCGCCAAATATCATGAATATGCAGCTAATAGTGGAAAACTGTTCAACTCTAGTATAAACACAATAACCTTGTCCGGACATATATGTGAATTTTGCGTATTTTTTTATCTTAGAAACCAATTTTTAATTGACAATTTAAATTACACAGTAGTTATAGATACTGTTTAGGCTGAAAATTCTCTTCGTTCTTCTTATTATCATCTGCCTTAATTCAATAAGTCCTTAAATTCAAATTTATCTGATTACTTTATTTATTTGCGGTCATATATAATCGTCTGATTTCTTAAAGTTATGTTGCTTAAGTTGGCATCTTTTTAAATTATTCGAAATATGTTTTGATTGAATATTAACGTCGCACTGTTCAGCTACACAAGGGCTTTTGGCTTCGGACCACGCAATTTTGAACCATGGTCAAGTGACGTGGACGACACCTGAGCTGGCACCCCCCTCTCCTAACTACCACGCCACACCAACGGGAGGACGTTTCAGCTCTCGACAGATTTAACGTGCATCGCTGCCCTACACGGCGGGTCTTTAGTGGTACTGGGCTCGAACGCGTGACAAAGCAAGCCACGGTCCGATACCTATACCATTCGGCTACCGCGTCCGCCGTTGATTCAATCGTAGAAAAGCATTGTACAGCGTAATCGACGCTAGTTTAACCTAATTAACCTTTGTATATGTATTCAAAATATTGTCATTCATTAAGAAATCTTTTTCATTATTTCGGTGATCATAAAAGTAAAAGGCTTTCGTGGAATAATTTTTGGCTGCTATTACTCGCAAAGACAGCATTTGGAGATGTCTTTTGAATTCGGAAAGTATTAGACATTATAAGACGCAAGTGCCAAAATTTCTTCGAACTTTTAATTTATAAATTAATTACAATAACAATCAATATTTAGTCATTGTAGTTAAATATCACAGGTATTAATAATATATTGTCTTTTTTTTAGACAAATCAGAATTTCTGAATTTTTTTCTTGAGTTAGGTTAAATTTTCAGGAAAAAAAATTCGA
This sequence comes from Trichonephila clavipes, assembly GCA_019973935.1. Lineage (NCBI taxonomy): Eukaryota > Metazoa > Arthropoda > Arachnida > Araneae > Nephilidae > Trichonephila > Trichonephila clavipes. Next base: position 49,379 of record BMAU01016306.1, on the reverse strand, counting down.
TTACGATGGTAAGTGTAAAAGTGTTACAGTAGTATACTACTCTAGCAATGTCTGTGTTAATAATTCAATTCTAATTTAGGGGTGCAAAAATTTTCTTATTTTTAAGTTACAGTCTACATCAGTGGTTCCCAATTTTTCTTTACTTGTTCTTGCAGTAAACTTCTAACAGTTTCAAAATATTGCGGCCTAATAGCAGTAAAATTGCTGGAAGGAATTGAAAGCTGGTTCATCACTTTCCTCATAAACAAATGAATATATCTTTTTCCTGAGCTTCGAGATTGGAAAGTGGCCGCGGTAGCCGAGTGGTATAGGTATCGGACTGTGGCTTGCTTTGTCACAGGTTCGAGCCCAGTACCACTAAAGACCCGCCGTGTAGGGCAGCGATGCACGTTAAATCTGTCGAGAGCTGAAACGTCCTCCCGTTGGTGTGGTGTGGTAGTTAGGAGAGGGGGGTGCCAGCTCAGGTGTCGTCCACGTCACTTGACCATGGTTCAAAATTACGTGGTCCGTCGCCAAAAGCCCTCGTGTAGCTGAACAGTGCGACGTTAATATTCAATCAATCAATCAATCAATCAATCGAGATTGGAAATTCGATTGGAATTAATGGAATCAATACCTAAATCAGTAGCAAGTGTTGTTATTGAATCGACAGATATCTTTAAGTTATCATCTATGGGAAACTAAATACTTTTCACGATTGTGTAAGCCTTCAATGCATTCCACGATGTTTAATTTAGGATTTTGAATCATTTTTTTAAAACATCAATTCATGATAAAAAATCATGCCAAATTAAAATTGAATACAAAAATTTAAATGTTATTTCCCTGAGAGTGTAATGGTATCTTCAATTAAGGCATTTAATGCAGTAAAAATATTTTTAGGTCTTGTTTAAGAGGTGTAATAGAATTGATACGAAGTTCAATCCTTGTTTCTCTTAATGGTTTTAAAGTTAGACTTTTGACATGTTTTTTTGGTAAATGCCATCGATATGGGGACGTAGAAAAGTAATAATATACCTCTTGTACCTTATAAAGAAGGAACATAAATTTTACCAATGAAGCTGGCAGCGTATGACTCATTCAGTTAGTTCTATGTTTGATGATTTTCAAGATGATAAATGCTAATCTTTTCACAGACCCGTTTTCAATTTCTCTGCAAGACGTTAATTGTTACTCACCCAAAATCTCAATCAAAATTATTGAACTGCAGCACCATACTACACCGAAAAGCAAACATAAGAAACTTATTTCAACCGCAAATGATCCGTATTATTTTGAATTTTGAAAACTTGTACAAAACAATGTCCTAAATTTACGCGATTTAGCTGCCAGATATGGCTGTAGGTTTGAATGTGAATATGTTTCTAAGTAAATGTTTTCTACTATGAACATAATAAAATCAGTCTTACTCAAAATTAACTGATATGCAATTAAAACGATTTAATTTTATTAGCATCTTCAAGAGAGAGAACTAATACTGTAATAAGGATTACTTGCTAAAAAAACCACTGATTCAAAAGCCGTATTAAGTAAGTACTGATTGCTTAATAAGTATTTAGAATCAAATATTCCGAGTAACTCATTTTTATTTTATTCCTAACCTAACTAATTGAACTTGCATAAAGTTTACTAACAATATAACCTAAGAGAGTTTGTACTTTTATATTATATTATTTTTAAATTGGAAGTGGCAAGCAAAACTATTTTTTGTCAGGCAGTGGCATTTTTCCCGGAAAGATTGGCCACCCAGGATTTAGTGGAATTATTGCCTGCGCAAAATCGTTATGGTTCGACGGCGTGAAGTTAGAGAAATGTTTGTTGTGACTACAAATTCCTGACGACTGCTCAATTGTTTCCAACGAAAGACATCAGCAAAAGACAAACCTTTTCACAGATTTTTTTTTAAAATTAGAAGTAAATGCACTCGTATTGTTTACGTAAGCTGACCGTGGAAAAAATGGGTTGATGCATGCGAATGTTTAGGCATTAGTAAAAAGGACAAGATCTCAGAGGTTTTATATAAGGTTTATATTGTGTTCAACTTCACGCATCATTTAGTTGTATAAAAAAAGTTGCAAAAATGCTTTTGATTCTTCTGTTTCTCAAAACATTGATGGTTGATCTCCCATACCTCATTTTTGCCCCTAGTACTCTTTCTCAGAACACCAATACGACCTCTACTTAAATTTTCAAACTGCATTCGACGAAACCTTGGGGTTCCACCAAGCATATCCAAGGCCTCTCTACAAGTCAAAATACAAATTCGAAAAGAAAAAGTGAATATGTATGCAAAATAGATTCATGTTATCCATGGAGTTTATATAATAAGCAGAGTACCTAAAATCATGTTTTCCAAAGAGGATCCCACGAGGAAATATAAAACATAATTTCAGCGCCGAACGGCCTCTTATTTTAGTAATTTCATGCAGTTTTTATTGTAATATAATAAAAAAAATATTAAAATATTTTTTCTTTTTATAAGTACTTCCTAGATTATAAGTATTTTGTTGCTTATGATCAAGGGTACCACAAAATTAATTTATACTCGCTAGTGCAATGTTTTGCACACCTAACACCTGTAAAATATTTTTCGAAGAAAACCAGCTAGAATGCATAAATCAGAAGTCCAATAAAAGGGAGGGAACAACTTATCGACATATCAACTGATTCGACGTTAAAACCTACATTTAAATAGGAAAAGCTTCTAAATTTTAGGCTGCGAAGTTTGCAGAATGCATAGAAGTTTCAGTTGTGTGTTATGAACATTTAACTGCCATTTTGAGCAACATGTACAAAACATTTCTCTCGACGTATGTGGCAACAAAAATAAAATTCAAAAACAAATTAACGCAGAATATGAAATGCGACTGTAGACAGCAATAATAGGCGTAGACTTCCACGTTTGTGTAAAAAGACACATACACATACCCTTGTTACACTAAGTATAATACAAGGGTTGAGTGAGTGAATGAATATTAACGTCGCACTGTTCAGCTACACGAGGGCTTTTGGCGACGGACCTCGTAATTTTGAACCATGGTCAGGTGACGAGAACGACACCTGAGCTGGCAACCCCTCTCCTAACTACCCCACCACAACAACGGGAGAACGTTTGAGCTCTCGATAGATTTAAGGTGCATCGCTCCCCTACACAATACAAGGCTTGAAATGACACCTATTGAGCAAATTAATGCTATAAATGCAGCGTTTTTCAAATTGTGGGTCGCACTCCCCTAGAGGGGAGTAATAACTCAATGAAGGAGACGCGTATATATTGAAAATCGAAAACAAAAGGTTATTTTTAAAAAATATTAATTTACTGAAAGTAAACAAACAAAATAGATTCTGACATAATAAAAGAATGAAATGCACAATTACATGGATATAATACACTTATAAATGTATCAGTACTACACAATGTGTACTTTATAATTAATTTAAGAATACTAAGTTAAGAACAAGTTTAACAATCATTCTCTGGGATAAACTATTTATTTCAACACATTTTCTAAGATATACTCAGGAACATTGAAAATAGCGACCCAAGAAGGAAGCTAAGCACAATCGCGGAACTTTGCAAATAAGTACAGCGTAATGTGATATGCAAATTATCCAAGTTTTGTGCCAATACGCATGCTCATACATGCCGAGGTGGCGCTACAATCAGGAAGAGGGTGCTATATAAGCCAGCGCAAATTCGAAGATTCATAAACGTGACGACGATTACACGCCGATTGTAGGAAGACTTTGGTAAACGAAACATGCCAGGTAAACGTGTTAGAAGACATTTCTCGCAGTTAAGCGAGTTTGAGAGAGGCCTGATCATCGGGATGAAAACTGCAGGCTGGTCGACGCGCCGTGTTGCTGGCTAGGTGGATCGTTCGGATAGTGCCGTTAGAAATTGTTGGGAGCAGTGGACACGAGAAGGTACCAAACGCGAAAAACCGGGTCTGGAGCGACCAGGAAGACCACGAGGAGAGAGGATCGAAGGATCGTGCGGCAAGCACTTGTGGACCCCACAGTGACTCGTTCAAAGATACGAGCAGACGTAAGCGTAGCAATTGTTCCACAAACAATTTTCAGACACCTTGCAAAAGCAAATCTTAAATCCAAGCGCCCTTTCCGTGCCCTCCCTGTAACACCGGAACATCGGCAACTGCGTCTACAGTGGTGCCCAGCCAGATCAATGTGGAATGTCACAGATTGGCAAAAGGTTGTGTTTAGGGATGAATCCCGGTTTGTTTTGGGGACAGATGAAAACCGTGTACGGGTGTGGAGGCGCCCTGGTGAGCGGTACAATTCTCCAACACTGTTCTACGTCACACTGCCCGCACAGCTGGTGTAATGGTCTGGGGGTCATAGCCTATGATAGCCGATCCACTTTAATTGTGACGCGTGGAACCTTAACGGGCCAACGCTACGTTGATGATATTCTTCGACCCCATGTAGGACCTTTCCTAAATGGTGTCCCAGAGGCAATTTTCCAGCAAGATAATGCTCGTCTACATACAGCAAGAGTTGCTCAAGACTTCCTACGTCATTTCAGACTCTTCCATGGCCGGCCCGCTCCCCCGATTTGTCCCCTGTAGAGCACGTGTGGAATCAGCTAAATCGGCAGATGCCATCGTGTCACTCTGTACATGATTTAGAGTTGGCTGTTCAAGATTTGTGGGCCCATCTGCCTCAGGACAACATAAGGTGTCTAATCAACTCAATGCCGGACCGTGTGGCGGCATGTATTGCGGCTGGAGGTGGTCCAACGGGCTATTGAAGTTGCACAGTATTTATGTCTTTGCACACCCTGTATTCGTTTAATTGTCTTGTTTTTGAGATCAAGTGAATCTCTCATCTGTGTCATTATGAGTATTAAATTTCATTTCAATCCGATGCTTTCTTCTTGGGTCGCTATTTTCAATGTTCCTGAGTGTATCTTAGAACATAATCGAAATACTTATTGCAATGTGATGTTTGGCAATTCTACAATATGACTGCACTACAAAAAAATTTATAATTTAGAATATTTTGAAAAAATAGAAATTTTTTTATTATTTAACACTAGAACTACTAAACCTGATAAAGCAATAAATTTCAAAATTTTTAGCTCGCAGTCATTTATCATAAGAGATTTTTTTTTTCATTTTTGAGTAAATTCATTACAAAAGAGCCAGTTTTTCGAACTATCACAGTTACTCAAAAAATCCGAACAGGAGATTAGAGCCTGGAAATTCTAAGTACTCCATATATATACAAACAAATATTTCAAAAAGAAAAAAAAAGTCCATATCTCTTTTACACAATCCTAAAGATTTTCGCGCGCGCACGCGCTTAGGTTTCCATAAAATTCTTATATATATATATATATATATATATATAGGCAACAGGTGTTCACTTCTGTATGACAATCGATTTTTCTAGACCTTCTCTTTATTATTCGTAACTGTGACAAATGTGAAAGATGGCGATTTAGGATTACACACGCCTATTCATCATTCATTAACTAATTAGAAGTTAAAACTCTTTGTAGAAAACTTTTTTATTCTCAGGGAAAAATACAAACATGCAGTCTTTTAATTTCTTTTTCTTAAATCAATTTTTAAAAAATTCTGATCAGAAAGCATCATTCGCGAGAAAAAGGGGAAAAAAAAGAATAACCCTGAAATTTTAAGATCATTTAAGTCTTTAAACGCATGAATTTCCTAATGAATATAAAAATGCTAAACTTTGAGAAAAAGGCACGAAAAATATCTTTAAAAAGCGCGCGAAAATGCTGAATAGGGATGACGCTTTGTCAAAATGTACATCTCAAAACCTCCATATGGTAGCGATAGAGTAATCTAAAAACGGGAGAATTCCCAATTGGTGTTTAGTTTAGAATATTTCAATTAGTGAACAATGCAGTTTTCAACGGTTCATTTAGTGACAAAAAGAAATCACAACAAAGTTTGTGCGACGTTTAACTGAGAGAGAAAATATTCACAACAATGGCCTCTCGGTGCCGGATAGTGAACGAGGAACAGTTACTTGGAAATCTGTTGCTGAGATGACAGACATACAGCGCCATCTAGTTTAAAGTACTTTCGTTAGACTGCGTTTATGTTTCCAAGCAGAATCCGAGAATAATAAACGCAATTTAAAAAAAAAAAAAAAACGAATTCGAAAGAGGTATGTTCCGAGAAATATTCGTTTGAGAATAAATTGGTTGATTGATTGATTTATTATTAACGTCGCACTGTTTTAGCTACACGGGGCTTTTGGCGACGGACCACGTAATTTTGAACCATGGTCAAAAACGACAAACCCCCTCTCCTAAACCACACCACACCAACGGGAGGACGTTTCAGCTCTCGACAGATTTATCGAGCTGCCCTACACGGCGGGTCTTTAGTGGTACGGGGCTCCTCGTGACAAGGCAAACGGTCGATACCTATACCACTCGGCTACCGCGGCCACGAGAATAAATTGGAGTAAAAATATAAAAACTGTGCTTTAAGACATTTCAATTATCATTTTTTTGAAAAATTTAAAAACAAATTGTAGAAAAATGAAACCATAGCAAAATTTGATTAATAGTTTTTCGAATAATTCTTTAGCTTCTAAAAACGGTTTAACACTTTAAGATATTATGGAGGTTATTTATACGTATCCCATTAATTCTTATCTTAAGTATTAATATATATATTTTTTGCAATTTCTGTTTAGAAAAATAAAGGGTATAAAATTAATATTACATTAAGAATATATAACAGAAGAATAATGTACCTCTGAGATAACATAAAAGAAGAACAGTGTTCCCTGAGATAATACAATAGAAAAAGAATGTTCTTTCATTAAGACACATTACACCGAAAATTTATTATTTATTTTCTAATGAATGGCAACGTAGAATAAACATGGGAAACATAAAAAAAAAAAAAAAATCTTTTTCCTTTGCTACAGTCTATATAAAATCCTATTTCAACACCTATTTCTTAATTTTGTTTAAAATCAGTTAAAAACTAATATATTTCTATTATTTCCTTAAAAATTTAATATCTTGCATTATATTATCTTTTACTATTAATGCAACACAATTACTTTTCAAAATTATTATTATTATTATTATTTTTTGCGAAGTATTATTTACGAATTTTCTCAACACTATAGAATTATCCTTCTTTGCATATAATGCGAAATAAATTTTATTTTTTCTCTAAAATTTTATTTGCCATTTTATATTCACGAGAACTTGACTCGAGTAAGCTGATATGAATATCTATTATGAGTATATATATATAGTGTGTGTTTTTTTTCAGGTATAGAAGTTTAAGTTGGCATTACTTTCCAAGATGGCGACCGATTTAACAGCTGTCAAGTGATTTATTCTCAGTTTGGTTTGGCAATTCATCAAAACGATCATCAAGCAAGGCGTAGATTCGTCGAATGGGCCCAAAACGAGATTGCCGTTGTTCCCGATTTTCATAAGCGAATTTTGTTTAGCGATGAAGCGCACTTCTGGTTGAATGGCTACGTCAACAAACAAAACTGCCGCATTTGGAGTGAAGCTAATTCACAAGTGTATGTCGAAACACCATTACATCCAGAAAAACTGACTGTTTGGTGCACTTTATGGGCTGGTGGAATCATTGGTCCGTACTTCTTCAAAAGCGATGAAGGCCACAACGTTACAGTCAATGGTGATCGGTATAGAGCCATGATTACAAACTTTTTCATTCCTGAATTGAACAATCATGATGTTCAGGAGCTGCGGTTCCAACAAGACGGCGCAACATGTCACACAGCTCGTGCCATAATCGATTTATTGAAAGACACGTTTGGTGACGGCCTAATTTCACGTTTTGGACCTGTGAATTGGCCTCCAAGATCTTGTGATTTAACACCGCTAGACTAATTTCTGTGGGGCTATGTAAAGTCATTGGTCTATGCGGATAAACCACAAACGCTTGACCATTTGGAAGACAACATTCGCCGTGTTATTGCCGATATACGGCCACAAATGTTGGAAAATGTCATCGAAAATTGGACGTCCAGATTGGACTACATCCGAGCCAGCCGTGGCAGTCATATGCCAGAAATCATATTTAAAATGTAATGCCACAAGATTATCTTTCGAATAAAAAAAATCATGTCAATCGAATAATACATCGTTGTTTTATTGCAATTTAAAGTTCTATACCTCTAAAAAACACCCTTTACACATATATATAGGTATATGTGTAACACTAAAATATTGCTGTTTCTTTTGAGGAGGTTTGATGTTTTCAGTAATTTATACATCTCTACATTTTTGTACCAGTGGCAGTTTGAATGCAAGCAATGAAATCACGCTTTGCGTTCAAATTTTTGGGCATCTTTCTTTTTTTTTCTCCTACAAATGTAACAAAATTTGATTTCTATACAGAAGCATACAAAATCTCATCTATATTTCCCTCTTCTTTCATAACTACCTATTTAAACAAATCAAGTATGGAGGGGGGAACCATTATATAAGAATTAGGGCAAAATGTTGTTATTAAAGCCTTAAAAACAATCAAATAATAATTATGTTACAGTTAAAACCCACAAAAGAACTTTTAAGTCAATATTAGCCAAAACCCAAGTAATTATAAATTGAAGTAAACAATCTTGTGCTTTTATTCCCCTTTAGATAGAAAAAAATTATACAGAATTGTATAATTTTTGAAGTGTAAAGGTCTCTGAATACGTTGATTGTTCTTAAGTCTTCGAATGAAGCAATTTCTCTCTTCTCAACAATTCCAGTCAAGGTAATCGTCGCGATATTTTCCTGGGACAGCTTGCACTAATGTGCTATCTCAACCGTTTTGGCAACATTATATGAAATGAAGGATATGGGTGCTGTAAGGTTCGCCCTGCAGTTTAAAAACTTTATAGGTGACGTGGCCATTGTAGGAGGGAGAGAGAAAACGGAAGGGAAGAAAAAAAGGCAACAAGATGGCGAAAGGGACGGAAAAATGGCGAGGGAGCGGAATTGCAGTGACTTTTGCGAGGATAGAAGAAAGTAGTGTATCATATGTATCATACGTAGTTTCATTTTATGTTGTTTTATGCTGTGTGTGGCTGTAACTCGAAAATAAATCTTTAGCCACAAACGGCTGAGAGACTTTATTGTGCCTGGATATTCTTTGGAAATTTCATTTGAAGAAACGAACCTACGATTCTAATTTGTGTCATTTAAGAGAGTACCACACATGAGAAATCGGACTTGCCAACTCGGCGAATTATCTTAAACCTTGGCGTTGCTTCTGTAGTACGTAATAAATTTTTTACAGCATCACGAAAAACTTTTAAATATATAGAGAGAAAATAAAAACAAAAACATTATATTATATAATTGAGTTTTCGCCGTTCGGATCTTCCTCCAGTGGTTTATTTTATTATTATTTCTTTAACTTCATTCAAGGTGCAATTCCTTTAAAAATTTCGTATTGGAAAGGAGCGCTTTTTTTTCAGAAACGTGAGTTAAGTGTACTTCTTATTTAGCCCTTTTCAAATAATCGAAATGATAAATCACAAATAATAAATAATTAATCAAAATATTTAGTACTAAAAATAATTTTGTTTCAGAATGCCTTTATATATTTACATGATTTACACATAGTGGTGGCCACTTGACATCTCCCTTGCCTTTAGTTTTTCTAATCCTGAAACTGACGCCATTTCAGAAATAAAAATGAAGCAGTAATTCTCCTGAAATATTGTATTCTAATCTCTATCTATCAATCTACTGCTCTCATTTATTAGTAAAAGAAACAACTACTTGTGAACGCGATACACGTGTTTGAAACAGTGGAAAAACTAGATGGACGCGTGCAACGTCTGTAACGTTGAGGTATAAATTGAGAACTCGTTCCGAGCGAACGAAGTAATTCACAATTAACTATTGCTTTCAAAATAAAAAAATTACAGTTTCAGCTTTTAAAGAATCAGACGTTAATTCCTGTTTTATATAATTTAATTATATTTCTTGGATAATATAGTAATGAAATGCAGTGAACGAAACATTTTCCTACTGCTTACTGACAACGACAACACGTAAATACAGAAATTAAAGTTTACTATATCATTCAATTTAAAGTAGGTCTAAATGTAATGTAATCTTGAAGTTTTTCATCCATTTCCCGAAATACCGAAATATGTGAATTTTCATACACGTGATAGAAATGATTTAAAAACATACAATCAACATAAGGTAACTAGTATTAAAGTTTACTTTTGTTAGTGTATAATCAGCATGTTTTTGCTGGGTTTTTTTTGTCTTTTTTGGACTATATTTGGTTAATCTGTCGAAGCCCCTCCACGCCATCTCAACCCTCCCCCCCTGAAAGCCTCAAACGCCCACAAGAGAGCTTTATCATCCACGTTGAGAATCTATGGTTTAGACTAGGGGTGTCCAACACGCGGGACGCATGTGGCCCGCCAGTACGTAAATTGAGACCCACCGACTCTTTTTTAAAAAATTTTAAACATCAGATCTTAAAAGTTTTTCATTTTGAAATTTATTTTTGAAGGGAAATTTATATATATAAATCTACATTTATATATATAATATATATATAATCCTGTTACCTTTCTTGTTCTTGTTTTAAAATAAATCCTTTTTATTACAGATATGTCTTTTAGATTAAAATAGATTTATATTTTATCAAACAGTTACATTTGATTTTACTGTAGTAAATTACTTTTTTAATAAATTTCAAATTGCATTATGCATATCCTTTACTATGGATGGTACATGATTCCCTATGTGTGCGACTTTCGTTTCTCCTCCTCCTTTTTCGTTTAGAGTGCCCCAAAAGCAAGAGGCAGTCAGAGGTGTTTTTTAAAGTTAAAAAAAATATTCAGGGCGGTTAAGATAAAGGACAATGTTCACTTAATCGTTTGCGAATGACAGCACTATCAAATTTCAACAATGAGTAACGAAATATCATTTCAATAGGAACACCGTAATTTTCAAGAAAATGGCAACACACACACACTGTAATAATTTAAACATTATTTGATTATTGCATTATTATATTATGTAAACATTATTATATTATCTATGTCTGCATACATGAAAAATGATGAAAACAACAATAATAATTCATTCTGTATTAAATTTCCACTCCAATAAATGCTTTTTTGTTTCCAAATCTGATATAAAGGTACATATTTTTATGTGCGGCCCGCGAGATTATAATGTTTTTCCGAAGTGGCCCGCAAGGTCATTTGGGTTGGATACCCCTGGTTTAGACCGTTACAAAATAAAATGTCTATAAAGCTCAAAAATATTGTTACGGATAACCTTATATAGTCCACTCTTTGAGAAAAAATAAAAAATTTCTGAATGATTATAAGCATTTTTTATAACAAAATTGGATTCATTTAATCCAATTTTGTGTCTTAGAATGCAAAAAAAGATTCTGACACGAAATTAAAATAAAACACCGAATTAACAAAGACGAAGAGAACATAAATATTAATTAATTAATTTGTTATTAAAATATCAGCCCGGCATTACCTTGAAATGCAAATTAGCTGCAATATCCCCCCAAAATTGTTTATAACAACAATCTTCTTTTTATGAGGGATTCATTCTACTTCAGTGAATTTTCTCATTTTTGTGATATATTTTTAAAGTAACTTCAGAGAATTTTTTCACTGAATGAATGAGGAAATAATGATATGTAACCTCGTGATTGATTTATTCAGTGAAATAGAGTCAAATAACAGTGGTTTTGTATCTTAATAGTAATGTCGAATATAAAACTTTAAAAAATATATATTTAATTAAAAATTTAAATATTTTTGAAAGGCAATGTACCATTGTTTGAAATACATTAAACTTATAATAATCAAGGGGTACATTAAATCTGAAATCATAATCTTACGAGATCTAGTTTTATTTTATTGATAGTTTCGAACATGAAAAAAACTCCACCTCATAGCAGTGGCGTAACGTGTACCCCCGCATCGCGGGGGGCCCAGGGTTCCAAAAGGGCCCAAAGCCTGACTGACGCAAGTGCCTACCCTTTGTAAAATTCAACGTGGGGGCCCGAAACCTGACTTTGCAGGGGGGCCCAAATGTTCACCGTTACGCCACTGCCTCATAGCAAACATGCAGTGCGTCCCCACCCTTCGTATCTAAACACAGTACCGATTTGGGCTTGAAATATAAATGCAGTAACAACATTGGATCTAAATTTCCATAATCTTATTTCAAGTAAGCAGGAACATCCATCACACAAGAAATGTATAATGCTAAGAGTTTGATATACATAAACCATTTTTTAATTGTTTCGTTTTCACAGTTTTTGTTTATTTTATTACGGTTTATTAATAAAGCTTCGTAATTTGGTTACAATTAATACTTATGTGTTGTTAAAGACCAATTTTTTTTATAAATATATATTTAACACTTAAAAAATTCCAATTAGTGGTCCGCGGGATTTGTTGTGTGTTTTATTACTGGGATACATACGAAAGACATGAGATAGATGAACAGACACATATAACACAACCACAGAAGAATACAGACTTTATTACAAACGATGATCCCAGCATATAACAAGAAGAGGTGCGCTGCTTTTTCTTTCAAGACGGGAATCCATTTCAGGCGAAAGACCGACTTCTTTCCCGAAGAAGATACAACCAAGTCTTACTCGAGATTCGAACCCACTCGGTTACAAGCCGAGAGTCATAGCCACCATACTGGCTGGGCGACGTCCACGGGATTTAATTTATGAATTTACTGTTCCATGAGGTCAAAAAGTTTGGCGACCGCTGCTTTGTAAGACTATCGGGCTGGGAACCCAAAATCTGACTTCGCAGGGAGACCCTAATATTCTCAGTTACATCAATGCAAATATGCTTCACGCTTTTCTTAAACAGTCGTGATAGCTTAGTAATATAGTTGCTGGTGAGGTTCCAATCGAGTTTGAGTTCCGAGTCCTAATGACACTCAAAATCCTTCGTGATCCTTGGTGAATCTCTCCTGGCTCAAAGTTCTCACAATGGAGTAGTGAAAAAATTTGTAGTGTAGTACAATCTCAGATGTATTGTTATCGTCGACCGTGGCTCAAAATTGTACTCTGCATGCGTGTGTTGCTTTTAAATACAACGTTAATAAACATCGGTCAAGCATTTTCCTTACGCAAAAATATCTCTTTGGCTTGACTCTCTTCCGCTAATTTATAAAAACCAGCTATATTGGTTGCATTTACTATAATTTTTTAAATTTTTTCTTAAATAATAACTATAATAGAACAAGAGATGGATTTAAGAAATAATTTATTTTTTCTCAACCCATCAAACTTTTAAGAGGAATTTTGCAATTGAAAAAGTTGAAACCTAAAAAGCATAAACAACAGTAAGCCATTAAAGCAATTTTATATCCATTTATTTGCCACCCAAATATGTTAAAATGTTACTCATAAACTTAACCTGTTCTGAATCGCAGAACAAAAACAAATTTCGAAACGAATGGAAGGCTGATATAGAAATAGATTCAACTGACTTTATTAGTGGGAGTTCTGTAACTCTAGGAGCACTCAGCAGAAGGTCTTCTTACTTGAAATATTGGGCAACAGAGCGAAACTGCAGAAAGCATGTTTAAGCACATGCGTCTTCATTATTATCATTGATTCTCTTTTTAGAACATTATTTACTTCTCCAAAATGTTTTTATGATAAAATGTAAAGAGAACAAATGCAAAGTCATGTGTGCAAAGTCACGTGTGAGTTAATATGCATGTGCGTTAAGTCATATGGGATTTAATGTGTACACATTTTCATGGAATTAATCTCTTTCAGTTATTATTTTTTAAATTTAATTTTAAATATAGTTCATCCAAAAACCTTGAAAATTGCTGAAAATAATCTAAGGAATAACTGAAAAATTATTTTAATATTTAAAAGTTATTATTATTGGAGAAAATTGTAAATATTTAGAATGAGCCAAAAATAAATTTGTATAGTATTATAAAACGAGTAATTAAAAATAAGTAATAATATGCTACCTAACAATTTTTTTATTTCAGTTTAATGCAGAATTTTTCATTCAAACAAAATTTTAAAAAATATGGTTTATGTTTTCCTTCATTGCGTATAGTGTTTTTAATACTCATGACAATTTGCTTTTCTTAAAGCTTCTTCCTATATAAAACATATAAATTCTCAGCACATACTAATAAAATTACATTCATTATAGATTTAGATTTATGTAAAAAGTAAAATAAACAAAATCATCTTCGACTTTATCGCTAAAAGTTCATTTCTTGAAGTGTGTTTTTTAAAAGTTTAATGTACATCGTTAATTATTGTAATATAAATTGTGTCTTATTGATTCATTATCAGATCAAAAGTGGAATGTACTGAAATTTAACGTATGTATTTTTTTTATTTACAGAATATTTATAGTTAAAGGCCGACAGAAAATTATCCCATTTCAAGATTATTTAATTGAACAAATATTTGTTTTACTGGTAATTATAAGAAAATCTGCATGTAACTTGAAAAATGAGATATCGTTTATTAACAATAGTTATTATAAAAACGTTCATATATATATGTTACATAAAGAAATCTATCTTGAATAACCGTTTCTCTTCTCAATATTTCTATATATCAAAATGTTTACATGGAAATTTTAAATTACAAAAAGTTGGCAAGATAAAAAAAAGGTTTTTTTTATATTCAGATTGAAGGTTCGTAAGTATTTTATTTTAAAATTCTAGAATTTGCTAAAATGATTAAAAAGTACCATCAACGTCAAAATACGGAATAAAAATGATAAAAATATAGCATGAAATAACAACCCAATTACTGTTCGATTTTGTACTACGTGGACTGTAAATAGGACCAATGTATAAATATTCTACATGATTATGCTAAAATAATCTTGGCAACTGAAAAACTGCGACTTAAAATAACATTAAAAATCTCCAAAGAAATATAGCTGCGTAGAACAATGAACTATTTTATGAAATGCATGCAGCTATGAAGGATAAACGTTAAGTATTAACCAGGAATGTATTTATTCATAGAACATTCAGAACTAAAAATAAAACCCTTTTTCAATAAATAGAACAAAAATGTGTCATAATTTTCATTTGATGCTCCAAAAAAAGAAAGGCATATATATATATATATATATATATATATTATGTAATTATAAATATTATTTTATATATATATATATATTATGTAATTATAAATATTATTTTATTTGGAATTTTTTATCGTGTTTTCGCACCGAAGTCGAGTTCTTTTTTATGATGTAAATTACATTTCTTTTGTAATAAATCTAAATTACACAATTCACCAAGCAAGAATGAATAATAGTGAAATGTTTTTTTTCCGAGAAAAATTAATTCACAAGGGAAGTTTACGGAACAATAGATGGTGAAACCGGGAAGGAATAGAATAAGTGTTTATTAACTTTGTACTTCGAAGCTATAAAAGGACTATACATTGGCGGAATGCTCTAAGACAGTGGTCTTCAAACTTTTTCAACTCACGGAACCCCTAGAACTAGGAGGTGTTTTCGTGGAACCTCTAGAACCAGAAAGCAGTTACGTAGAACCCTTTTCTACGCCTACACTTAGAAAAAGATACCTTAAAATAATATTTAAAGTAGCTCAATGATACATCGAAATTTATTCATTCTCATAAAAATGTGTGTATTGTATTAGAGGAAATGCAAAAATTAACTCCTCAGGTGTTGTACTCGCCGGCTTTCAATAAATTTTACGTAACATGATATATGCATATATATGATTCACATTGATTTATACAAATATGAGAGAATGAGAGAGACGTAACGGTTGTTCGAACTAAAGAGATTTAAAACATTGAAATTTTGATGCGTCAGTAAATATATTTTACATGCTTTCCGAGATTCATAGCAGAAAAATCTAACGGACAGAAACTGGCCGTACACTACGAGGTAGTATTGAGACAGGACTTGCTTGGGGAAATAACTTGAAAAAAATTGTTTTGTCTTCCTCCAGAGAAACTTGGATGACTGCTTTCCCCCCCTCTTATCGGAAAAGATGCGCTTTTCCTCTCTTTACCAAGTTTTTATTATCTCACTTTCTTGTATGTCTGTCCGGGTGGAATTTTGTAATTGATTTTAAAATACTTCCTGTTGAACTAGGGACTTGATATTTGGGCCATAGCTCAGAAGTGGATGACAATGCATGAACATGTGAAAAAAGTATACTTTTTAATCCGTTATAAAAACGTGGTACATTATTATTATTTTTATTTAGATCATGTTTGAATAGCAATAAGAAATCAGTGATTCTCAGTCTTTTTTATTTGTTGTTGCGGTAACTTTCTAGCAATTTCGAAATTTGGCGGTATAGCAATAAAACAAGTTTAAGAGAATTTTACTAATCTGTAAATTGCATTTTGCATACTACTCACTATGCAAAATAGTTTATGATAATAACTTTCTCTGTAAAATAAACAAAAAACAAAAAAAAAAATTTTTATTAATTACAAATTAAATTTAAGAATACATTTAATGCGAAGTTTGATCTAATTGATTTTTGATACTTTAGTTTATATTTAATCGTAAAAATTGATAATGGTGCTCTCATTTCATCCCGTGCATTTAAAAGTTCCCTTTTAATATTTGTTAAGACTGATGCAAAATGATTCCATTCCGGATTTCATTTTTTTTATCAGGCTGTAATGAATATTTTTTTAAAAAAAAATTTGGCTGCACACACACACAGGTTGAAAATCACTGGTCTAAATACACAATGAGTCATTCAAATACAGTTAACATACACAATGATAAAAGAATCATGAATAAACGATCTCTGTGGAATTAGTCATGTTCTGCTTTATATACTTGTGCAAAATTAATGTCTTCAAATGTATATAATGATTTCTACAAAATATTTCTCAATTCTTGAAGCCTACAAAATGCCTTCTAATTTATTACAACGTATGAAAACTTGACGGAAATCATGAACCTTCACGCGCACATAATTCTTTTTGTGCCACAAGAACTGAAAAAAATGTTTGTAGCATTTGAGAATTCAAATTTGATACGAACACTCTTACAAAATTGCGTAATAAAAAAATTTTTTAGGTCAGCAGTTTTTCATTTTCAAAAAGATAAAAAAAACATAATTATAATGTTAATGCCATTCGATTGCGACATAATCTTTTATTCTAAAAGTTTTCGAAAGTCATCAATATACGTATTTCATTTAATTTTTATACCAACATTTTATTTGTTTCTGTAGTAAATTTAAAGGCAGTTATTTTGATTTTAAAATAAGAGTTAATCCCCCCTCCCCTTCTAGGGTCCTTTTATTTCGGGATTATTGATTAAAAAAACGTCAATTCTTTTATCCTCGCCTAGAAAATAAGCAAAAGTATTCAAAACCATAAAAGCACTTGTGATATATTTCAAGACCAATTGTACAGTGTACATTTTCGCAGTGCCCAAACCAAACTCGGGATGAAACAGGATAGTACGTTTCACCTGGCCGTACTCTGCGCCAGGAAGGGGTTTAATTATAGGTTATGCATAGTTATTTGATCTTTCTTTTGTTTTCCCAAATTGGAATTTAGAATCCGAGTCTATGCAAATCACACAGCCCGCCAAATTTCTTACACTTACATTGATTTAATTTACACTTGTATTTTGTGTGTGTGCGTTTTTTTTTCAATTTAACTGGGAAAATTATATGTATTGCAAATTTTTAAACCTTAAAAAAACATTACTGCAAACCAATCTCTAAGAAATAACTACATACATTTTCCTTTTACAACCCTACTAATTTTAGTTTTATGATTTACTAAATTAGTCTTATGTTAACTTTTTACCTATTAATATTTCAAAGTTCATTAATATTTACAAATTCTGTAAAAGTTTCATATTACGTAAATGATGCATAAACATCTTTATTTAAAGAGCGGATTTTTTTCATAATACTTTCTTGATTTTACATGCATATAATACAAGTTTATAATGGCAGTATACATTATACCTTAGTAGCAGAAGATAACATAACGGAATACTCACATTTCTCAAATAAAGTGAAATTAATTTAAGTGTCATCTAAAAGAATACTGATATGTGAAGTATTATAAATGTGTGTGCAATGAGAATTCATTTAAAAAACACAGTGGTTTATGTTTAGAAACATCAAAAGTTAAATTATGACTACCAAATGATGTTTAAAAAAATTGAAAATGCATCATTTTTTTATTTATTTAAAATATTTTAGTGTTTTTTATTTTTTTTTCACAACGAATAACAAAAAAAAAAAATAATCATCCAATAGCATATTCTGTTTTTATAGATGACCACTATAATTCGTTTTTTAAAACGAAGTAATAACGTACAATTTTCAAGGAGAGATGGATTTTTTTTCTTTTTTTCTCTAAATGACTCAACAAATATATATCATTTAATGAAATACATACAGTACAATTTATTGGATGAAATGTACTTACCCAAATTGTCGAACTTTCTTTTTGTCTAAGATTTAACAATAAATATTCTTCATGTAAACAATTAATAAACCATTGCTTACTTACCTTTTTCAACGTCTGTTCAACGTTTTTATTTTTAGTTAAAAAAATACTCTTTTAATTCTCCCTCAAAAGTTTTTTTATTCTAAATAATCTTTAAAAATCTTAATCAGATGACGATGTTGCATCTGAGTCTGCACCGACTTAGGTTTTGATCCGCTATACATTTGTTCTATGTGAAGTTTTTCAAAGAGAGCTTTAGTTCATCAAAACCATTATCTTATTTATAAAAGAAGTACATCAGTCGAACAAAAATTGAAAGCATTATTTTGCTGTTTGGAAACTCGTATTTGTATTAGAGTTCAAGCAATATACCTAGAACATACCGGTACCAATTTTAAGGCCATAATTGCATTTGAATATATGCTCACTGTGGTTTCAATTTTATATTGAATCTTTGACGAAACGAATGAAGAAAATATAAAGGAAACGGATACATACTCATATCGCGGCTCTTGCGAGAAAACTTAGATTGTAGATGTAAGATTGTAGATATTAGAAGATATCTAGACGCATTTGTAAGCAATTCCTATCTACAACCTCAATATAGTTTGCAAATTCCGTTAAATTGTAAAATCTCTGAACAATAGTAATAATATGTTACTCATGTTACATGAAATAAGTTTATTTTTTTCTTTAAAAAACCCCAGGATATCTGGATAATTTAATATTCGTACAGTTCATATTTCACATCGATTTTTGCTTTTGTATTATAATTGTTTTTCTAAGAACATGGAATTTATTATCAAACATACTAAATAATGGCACACAGAAGCAACAAAAGGGATATTGACGAAGGACCTCGTAATTTTGATCCATAGTCAAGTGACAAATATTATACCTGAACTGATACTCCCTCTCCTAAATACCACTTTACGCCATCGGAAGGACTTTAAGCCTCTATAAATTTAATGAGCTACAGCTTCTTCTTGGCCAGTTTTTCTCAACGTGAGGCTTAAGCCCTAATAGGGGCAGTTTGATTCGTTAGGGGGACAATTCGAAAAAAGACTCACTTAGAGCATTAATTATCTATTTATTAGTGATATAGCCAATTATAAAAATATTGTAATAAAAGTAAGTGAGACAAACTGTTATAAAAGTAATAAAGGTCGGTCCATATGACCATAAAATATTCTTTCTTTAAGTTTTGAAAATTTACTTACTGTAATAATTTTCGAATAATTTCCTAAAATCTTACAGTTTCATTTGTATATGTATATGCATATATAGGGGGACATAAGGATTTTTAAAAGGCTTATTGGGGCATAGAAGAAAAAAAAGACTGGTTGAGAAACGCTGCTCTACGCGGTGGGTCTTCAACGGCACTAGGCTCGAATTCATCACACGCCAACCACTAGTCCGTGACTTTGACACCTAGACAACCGCGGCCTCAGAATGAATGATATAAGAACTTCTAAAAACCTAAAGGTAAACATTTTCTCACCGAATAAAAGAGTATTTTTCACAATACATTTTCTTAGAAAATCGTGTTTACAGTGATTTTCTTGAAGATTATACCACGAGAACCTTTTGCTGAAAAAATCAACAATGACATCCGGTATTAATTATTTTCATTCGAAGTAAAAATTCTTTTAACTCTCCTGGTTTCTTTTAAAAAAAAATGTTTTCTTTTCCATTGTCTCAGTATTTTCTCTTTCTTTTCTTAAGGTGTTCTTTTGTTGCTTCATTTGCTGCTCAAAGCCGTGACGGGTGTAGATTACCTGCATTTGAGAAAAAAATCCATATTCAAATATATTTACTTCAAGGAATTGTTATTGTTACTCGAAACCGTCATAGTTGACGAATTTGTGTAGGTGAATCATTTGTAATTCGTTGCCAGGTGTTGTTCTAGAATTCAACCAGAACAACTTCTCCTTTAATTTCCTTCGAAATGCGACTTTTTTATTTATTTATTTATTTACGGTGTGGGGAAGGAAATGTTCTCTTAAGCAATCATGTTCTCGATTGATTTTCTTGTTTCTGTTTTGATCTTTTCTTTCCCTTTTGCCATTGTTGAAAAAAAAAAAAGAAAATTACCTATTTCATTGTATAACTCAGTGAAAGATGTAATTGCTTTGCAAATACCTTATTCGGAACGATAAATATTTTATTCAAATATTGTTTGCCTTCTTTATTCTCGAAGAAGAAAAAGTAAAGAGAAAAAAATCAATTTTATCTTTTAAAATTCTTATTCTGAATTTAAAAGAAAATAATATTAGTTTAATTGAATTCAAGTTTCCCATTTCTATTGTTAATGCATTTTAATAAAGTTTTTAATTTAAGTTGAAATTATTTGAAGGAAATAGAAGATAACGTTTATACATAAAATACTTCTTAAAATTGAATCTTAAATACATACCTCAAGAATTTGAATTTTATCTCATTTAACCATAAAATTCTATTTATTGAAAAAGGCAAGTAAAAAATCGCAGCGTTATCAATATTTTTAAAGTAAAACCTATATTATTTTAATGGAATTAAGCTTCGAATAATCTTTTTCTAACATTAAGTCCAATTGAATTCGATCTTTCCTGAAGGGAGAAATTTTTAGTAGTTATTTTGTATTATTGAAATTGTAAAAGAATACTAATACTAATGTAGAATTTTGCCACCGGCTTTTATTTATTTATTTTTCATTGAAGACAAAACATTTCTCGCACACACGTTTCACACGGGGTTTACAGAAGTAAGTAAAACGAATAAAGTAAGATAACTAAATTAAAAAGTAAATAAGAAGAAAAAAGTCACGAAATAATGAAACAGCAAAAACAAATAAGTTACAAAGGCAAAAATACATTACAAAATAAAACGATTACCTTACAAAACCAATACAATGAACTCACAAAAACAGAGAAACTAAACATTTACAGGAAATTGCAACATCAAATTAATGAAGATACAAAATAAAGTGAACGAAGCTTTACTTGAAACAAGTTGAGGAAAATTCGAAGGTCAGTTGATTTTAAGAGCACGCGGTTTGCTTTTCAGGCATTTTCTCTCTTTCTTAAATTTTGAACCAAAAAGGATAAGATGCTCAACACTTTGCTCCCCGCCAACATCACAGCCACAAAGTTTGGAAGGACATAGGTTAAATCTATTGAGGTACACTTTAAAATTACCATGACCATGATTGAGAGATTTTATAATTTGTAAAAAGTGATCGCGCAAGATAGTCTTTGTGAAATGGTTGAAAAAATTTCTTTGTCAAAAAAAGAGTGATCTAATCTCGTGTACTGAGTGTTCCAAAGAAAGAGAGAACAACGTTTCCTTCAGTTTTTTTTTTCTTGTAGATCAATTTCGGAATGTTAGCTGAAATTTTCCTCCCCCACTTGGTTACGGATTTGCCACCAGCGTTTTACTTGATATAGTTCTGCACCATTTAATTACGCGATCAATAGCATAATAACACATTTATATTCTAAAGGTAATTTTTTAGTGAGCAAGTTAAATAATTTATAAAAAAATGAATAAAAACCAAATACAGTCGGACATTTATAAAACGAAGTCGCTAACATCACTTTGCTATTGGGAGGTTATTTCACAAAGAAAATCTTGAAATGTTCTTGTTTCCAGAAAAAAGTTCGCAATGTGGAGAACTTCGTAATACAGAGGTTCGACTGTATAACAAAATACAATATATATTGGATAGTTTAAATAATATCTTAGTAGTGGAAGCTTGCATATCGGAATAATCACAGCTTTCAAGGGAAATGAAATCAGTTAAAGTGTTATCTAAAAGAACATTGAAATTGGATGAAAATTATAAATATGCGATGAAAAGTCATAAAATGATGCGATTACTGAGTAAAAAAAACATACTGGTTTATTCTTAGGCACATCGAAAGTTAAATTATGGCTACTAAACGTTGTTTATAAAAAGAACTTATACAGTAAATATATATCTTTTTTTATTTGATAATACTTGAATACTTTTTTTACCCCAAATAATAAAAATAATAATAACTACCCAACAGCATATTATATTCTACACATGACCAGTACAGCTCTTCTTCAAAAAGAAAATGTATTTTTAGAAAATAGTTCACAATACTTATAAAAAGTTTATTAAAGAAACTGAATCAAATAATAAAAAATAAGTATAATTCTAGAGATTTGATTATTTTAGCTGATCATTATCATTCACTCAATGTCTGAAATTTAAATAATAAATAAATACAATTTTCCACTAGAGAAACCAAATATTTTTATTTTTCGATGTGGCATCTAAGTCGGAATCTAAGTAACGATTTTGATGCACATCATATTTTTTGATATAAGGTTTTACGAAGAACACTTTAGACCATAAAAGTATCACCTCATTTTTAAAAAAATACTTTAGTGAAATAAAACAGTTACAATTATTTTTCCATTGATTTAATACACTTTCTAAATTAAGTTCATTACTGATTAAATCAGGACTGAATTAAAGCATAAAAAAAATTGAAAAGTGATCAGCTTAAGAGAAGAGGGCTTTGTTGCTCCATATCCCACAAAACATGTAAAGAGATAGGATATATATATATATATATATATATATATATATATATATATATATATATATAATTCTGAATATTATATTTATCGTTATATAGATGACATAATCATTTTGGGCAAACAAGTCAAACTTATACCTAACATTAATTTTTATCCACAATATCTTAATTTAATACAGACAAATAGTAACAACAATGAAGCAAATTTTCTTGACATACATATCAAATTAAAAGATAATGTAATAGTTTCTAATATTTATGATAAAAGAGAACATTTTAATTTCAATAATATAAAAGTTCCTCATTGGGAGAGTAATGTACGTGTTTCTATATTCAGAAATATTGTTATTAATTATATACAACGCAATAAATTTCTGGTGTCAAAAAAAATCAGAAATAATAAATAACTATAAAAATTTTACTAAATATTGCTTAAATCAGAAATACCCAATTAATTGTATTAATAGTTATATGAATAAAGCTATTCAAAATAGTAAAGATTAAAAATTTTGAGATTGTTAATAGTTTATTACTATAAACTTACATATTTCATAGTTATAGTTACCTCCGTATTCTAATATTAGATAAAATTACTTATTATTATTTTATTCATATTTACTCTAGTGTTACTAAAGTTATGTTAATTTGTAACTCTCTTATTAATATTTATTTCCATTCTTTTTACACTTTTGTTAAGCGCTACATTTCAGCCATTCACATGATTTAAATCTGAATTCACTGATTAGGGTCCATAATATGGCAATAAATTTTTTATTGCACTCAGATTTAGCGCGGGCTCTGCATTTTTAAGTGTAATTTTTAGGTAAGTTACTCTATCTTGTAATGGATTTAGATATTAATATCCATTACTTTCTATAGGTTTTTGCTCAGTATTACTTACATAAAGGGGGAAGGTTGGCTGGCCAAAAAAACATGTTTAACCCCCACTTTTATATAAATTATTTTATATATTAGCTATCCTAAGTCAGCAATGTTTAATACTGCAGCATCCATTTTATAATTTTTAATCTCGGTTGCTCATGCGTCCTTCATTGTGGGATTTTCCTACTGTCTATGTGTTTTTCGAATGTGATTGTTGGATGTTATCTCTTGTTTGTAGAGAATAAGACTACATATATATATATATATATATATATATATATATATATATATATATATATATATATATATATATAAATTTAAGACCAAACTTGCAAATCTAGCGATTGAGCCGGTTTGCAGAAAGTGTCAAGTGTAGTTTTTTATCAACAGACGCGGGTTGTTGTCCAAATTTTACTTTCAGCAGGCAAATCTAGCTTTGTTTTCAAAGACAAAGAAAACACGTCTTCTTTTTATCTGTCGTAAAAAGGTAATTATCGATATATTTCTAATTGCTGCGATACAAATTTTTGTATTGATGTTTAAATAATTGTAAAATAAAAAAAATTGTACTCTATTAATGTTGTTTGTAAGACTCGGGATTTCGTTACCTGCACGATCGTGAGGGTTGGATGTTACTTGAGTCACTGCAGCTGTAAAGGTATTTACTTACCATGCGATTTTTCTTTTCTCTGTTTCAATAATTTTGATGAAAGCCTACGTAAAAATGAAATATATAGTTAGATATAATTTATATACCAAATTTTCTCGGGAGTTGCAATGGATGTGTCCCCTTTTTTCTTTCTCTCTGTCTTTTTTGCAATTAATTTTCTTGTCATACTTTTGTTGAGTAGTATGGCATTTTTATCCTCCCCACAGATATCAGCATCCATATATCTTCCCCTCCCCCAAAAAAATCTGGGTTTTACGGTGGGAGCTAGAGAGAGAGAGAGAGAGAGTGTATATAGTGTATTTTAAATATACATATATTTTTTAAATAATGAATTTTCCTGGTACATTTTACTTTTTTTCATGGAATACTGTGTTTACTTTAAACCAAAAACTTTTTCAGGAGTCTAAAAGGAAAAGAATTCTCCCAGAAGAAGATAATTTTGATTCGATTGAACTTAGATCATAACTTAGTGATCTCTCGGATGATAACAATGCTGCGAACAAAACATATGAATCTCGTATACTGGAAGCAGAACCAAGTTCAGATGAGAGCGATGAAGAAAAAAATGGGAATATTTGAAATGGAAAGACAATTTTGGATTATTTTTTACCATAAAAGTCTCTTGAACACATTCATTACATTGATTTAGCGGTTGCAAATTCTTGGTTTCTGTGCAAACAAGATGTAATATCAAATAAAATTGCTTTAAAAATCAAAATGGATTGCTTAAAATTTAAGTTAGAGATAGTTGAAGCGTTATCATTCTCCCACATACTAACAAAAGCATTTTAACTAATAATGAAGATGATAGCGTTGTAATTCCATCCGCAAAAAGATCGAAGCGTTATAATCCACCTGCTATACATGTCATGGCTTTCATCCTGGCCATTTCAGGATAAAAGGCTTGGCATGTATAGCCATTTTCTATGTGTTGATGACATTTCAAGGCCTCGCAAGTGCAGATTTGAAAACTACGAAAGCAGTTCGAAGACATGTAGCGAAAAATGATATAGTTATTTATACTTGTCAAAAACCTAACAAACGATTTTTGCAGTAAATACATAATGAATTAATAAAAGAGTTAATTATACATCAATAATTTCCTTATTTGTAACAATTTTAGTTGAATTAAGATTGTTTCTTCTATCAACTTAGAGCTAAAAATGTATAACTCGCGTAAAATTTCTTAGGTGACTTCTTTCACAGATAACACCCAACCCACACGATCGTGCTGATACCGTCTACGTTCCAGGGGGAAGGGGTAAGCGGGAATTTTTTATTATTTTTCTCAGTGTCATTGGGGTCCATATAGTATTAATAACCAGAAGAATTTAATATTTTAAGAAAAAAATAATTCGGGTCTTAAAGGGATACATAACGTTTCTCGGAAAATGCCGCAAAATTAAGTAAAAAGAAATACTTATGTCATCCACTCATGTTTATTGAACATCCACTAAAATATTCAGATTTTTTCGAGGGAAAGTCTCTGAAATCACAATCTGTTTATGTATATTGTGTATTGTATGTGCTAATATAAATATTTTAAATATGAAATATTCTTGAAAAATTATATGCTGTTTAATAACAAAATTTCCCTAAGAACATTTTTTTCCCCAACCAAGGCGCCTTTTACATTCAGTAGCATGCGGAATTAAATCAACGCGTTATATATATAACACTTGTTTAACCTGCAAAGTAAATACGAACGACAGTTTATTTCTAGTCTCTTGGTGGCTTAAAATTCGCAGGTTTCAATTTGCTTTTTTATATATAAACTATCCAAAAAATAATTAATAAATGAATAACATAAGGCACCATAAATTTAAATGCTTTACTGTTAAGTTCTTCAACAATTAATAAAATCTAAAAATAAGATGGTTTGAAATATACTGCTGAAGACAGAGATTTAAACCTAATATGACTTATAAAATATATTTTCTGATAACATTTTTAAGGGTTTGTACTTCAAATATTTTTGAAAATAATAAGAAGTAAAATTATGAAAATAATGAGCTACTCCTTACGAATTGGTGTGTGTTTTCTGAGAAATCTTACAAGAAAGATTATAGTCGAAATACTTATTACAATGTGGTAATTGGCAATTAAATTATAACACTACACCACACATAAAAAGATTATAACATTTTTAAAACGTTGAAATTTGTATTGAGATATTTAAAGCTAGAGATATTAAAGCTGATAAATAATAAATTCAACATATTTTCGCACGCAGTTATATAGAATTCACCCTCCCCACATTCTTACTAATGTTACTATCCTTACTTACGTGAAAGTTTGTGTGGATGTTTGGTATTCTTTCACGCAAAAACAACTGAATGGATTTCAATGAAACTTTGCAGTAATATAGTTGACTAGCTGGTATACCCGTTCTTCGCACGGGTGAACTGAAAAATTGAACAACACAGATTGGAGGATGAAGAAGTTTTTAATGAGTTAATTTTACGTGAATTGCAAATTCAACAAAGAAAGCTTTTTGCGTAGCTCAGCTAAACAAAAAAAGAAAGAAAATAAACACCTTTGTTAAATTTTAAGTATGTAGATCTAATAGCTGATAAAAGGATTTTTTTATTTATAACTCCCTGTAACACTCTTTGAGGGTCGATTTTTGAAAATACGCCTCCCTAAGCTGATCTCTGCTCAGCAAAAGTAACACATTGTTAAAATTTTTTGTGTAATGAACGCTTAAAATAGTGTAAATAATTTATATCTGAAAGTGTAATACATTAATATTACTTTCTGTAGTATTTATTTTATGTTAAAATTGTAATATTCCCAAGCAACGCCGTTTCTTAAATTATAATGATGATTCAATGAAAAACATAGCGAAATGTTAACGATAGAGTAAAGTTGGCAAATGCCTAGCTACTTTCATAACTCGAGCTTTATTAGAGCTTTGTAAGACCTGCCGTGTAGGGTGCGATGCACGTTAATACTTTATCCAACCGCATTATGATTTACTGCAGTTTTTTTCATACAATATATATTTTTTTGGATCAATACATTTAAAATTAAGGGATATACATAAACAAAACACTTCACTGTGGAAAATTTAATCCGTTAGAGCTAATAAATTAATTAAAGATATTCCACTGTAAAATTAATTATATATACCGTTCACTTAAAATAAGTAGTCAAATCATTTTCAAAGGTCTTCATCAACACAAAAAATATAAGAAACTTAAATTTTGACAAACTATTTTTTCCGCTAAAATACTCATCATAGAACCCGTGCTGCCATATATGTTGGAAGAGTGGATTTGGTAGAATATTCCTTCTAAGTTGGTGTGATGTGGTAGTTAGGAGAAGAGGGTGCCAGCTCAGGTGTCACCACGTCACTTGACCATGGTTCAAAATTACGTGATCCGTTGCCAAAAGCCCTCGTGTAGCTGAGCAGAGCAACATTAATATTCACTCACTCTCACACTCCAAAAATACAGTACAGTAGTTATTGCGTTTTTAAGTGTAAAAATAATTATATCTGCCTATTCAATTAAAATTTTATACCGTTATAATTAACTACTAATCACAAACAAATTTTGAAAATTTATCCAAATGATGCAGTGTTAAAGAGAAAGCGATGTATTTTAAGTATTAGAATTGGATAAAAGCATTTGTTTGGAAAAAGATCAATTGCTTACTACCAAATATGCATAAAAATCATAAAAAACATTAAAATAAAGAGAGATTTATAACAGTATTTGCTACAAAACTATTCGCCTTCCTCGGTAAAATATTCATCATAGCACCCGTGCTGCCATATACCTTGGAAGAGGGGATTTCAAAAGAATATTCCTGCTAAGTATTGGTAGAATATTCATTCTAAAGTTGGTTTGGTGTGGTAGTTGGGAGAAGAGGTGGTGCCAGCTCAGGTGTCGCCACGTCACTGACCATGGTTCAAAATTACGTGATCCGTTGCCAAAAGTCCTCGTATAGCTGAACAGGGCGACATTAATATTCACTTACTCACACTCCAAATATATAGTACAGTAGTTATTGCATTTTTATGTAAAATAATTATATCTGCCTATTCAATTAAAATTTTATAGCGTTATAATTAACTACTAACCACAAAAAGAAATTTTGAAAATTTGTCCAAATGATGCAGTGTGAAAGAGAAAGTTTACTTTAAGTATAAGAACTGATAAACGCATTTATTTGGAAAAAATATAAATTTCTTACTACCATAAAAACATTAAAATAAAGAGATTTATAACAACCTCTCCCTTCAAAACTTGGTTTTATTCTGAAATAAAAAATAGGCATTATGCTGATCAGAGGAATTAATTAGAAGCGAGCACCTTGCGTAGCCAAAACAAAAGAGTTATTTCACAAACAAAAGCTAGATATATGCTGATGTGCTTTTTTGCAGCGCACGCCAGAATTCTCTCCAGATGGCAGAATTTTCCTACTTACTTGACAAATATTGTTTATATTTTGGACACTTCATACAATATCTTTGTAAATTATAGTCTATGCTATAAATTATAGCCTGTGTACTATTCTGATGTATAAGCTATATTACTGTAAAGTTTCATTAAAATCCATTCAGTTGTGTTTTTCGTGAAAGACCCACAAACATCCTCACAAACTTTTTCGCATTTATAATATATATTAGATACAGCAGGATAACACACATAGGCCATAATTTATAAAGATATTGTGTGGTGTCAAAATATAACGATAATTAATAAGAAAGTAGGGAAAAATTCTTCCATCTAAAAGCCCCGTGACAGCATATATCTATCTTTATGTGTGAAGCAAAAACTTTTCATGCTGTTTTGTCTACGCCAGGGCACCAGAATCTGCGAATGCTTGAACAGGTAGAGTGTGAGGCTGATTTCAATTTTAACATAAAATAAATACAACAAAAAGTAATATTAGCGTATTAAACTTGCAGATATAAATAATTTATACAGTTTAAGCGTTCATTACACATAATTTGTAACAGTGCACTACTTTGCTGAGCAGAGATCAGCCTAGGGAAGGTGTATTCAAATTCGAACCAGGAGAATTACGGGGAATTATAGATAAAAAAATCCTTTTTATCAGCTATTAAATCTAAAGACTTAAAATTTAACAAACAGGGTTTTTTTATTGTTCAGCTTAGATATGTAAAAAAAGTTGTTCTTTTTGTTTTATTTACAACTCCGTAAAATTATTTCATTCAAAACTTATTTTTCCCCTCAATCTGTATAGTTTAATTTTTTTTCAATTCACCCGTGCTAAGAACGGGTATAACAGCTGTGCTGTGTTCCTCCCCTTGGGAGAACATCTCTCGAAGTATCAGCGTGAGCTAGAGGCGTAGGATTAACGAAAGAACTAGAATCAAACATTATCTTAATATGACTTTATTAAGATATTCAAAATAAACCTTTAACAAATTAAATTATAATAATTAATATGAGAGAATCTACGATGGCAAAATACGCAACACACAATATATATTTTAGCTAATAATCTAATTCAGACCACTTTTCAATAACTGAATCACCTAATCACTGATTCTAATATTAAATAGTCAATCCTACCTTATTACAGCCTGGAGAATCACTCTGTAATGACTTACGTTCAATCTTGACTTAACTTGTATGCACTGGTGTTCAACTTGAATTAAATATATATTCGATCACTTATAACTTTAATCACAGTCACGTAAAGCTCGTTCAGACTTGAACCACGATTCTGCTATTGGATATCAACTACCCGCCAATTTCATCCACTAACACAAATTGTCATACATTGCCATTGCGTTTACTCTAAGTTCCGTTATTTAAAAGCTTGTTCATTTTGTATCTTTATTCACACTTCACTCTTGGATTTGGTTGGAAAAAGAGTTGCCATTAATCCTGGCCCAAAGAACCCAAAGGACATGTTAAAGAAAAGACGCGTGAGCCCGTCACATAACTAGTATTATATATGTAGTACTTATTAAAAACAAGAAATAGTCATTGATATTTAAAGAAGAAACTAGTTCAGTTTTCTTGAAGAACGACGGGATTTCAAATAAAAGTCCCCCCCCTCCCTCTGGATACTCTCTAAACATCATTACAGTTTTAAGAAAAACTACATTTCTGATTCAGAACCCACCCAACGAGTCTTAAATCCCCATTCATCAATGGGACACCTGAGAAACTCGCATCATTTCCTCAAAGAAGGAAGAGTTTTTGTTTTCTTTCCTCTCTTCTTAATTATGCAATGCTGACTCTCCGAATTACTCGCAAAATATTAACTTAAAAATTTTATGCATTTGAACAAGCTTAATAAAACGAAAGTTTTCCTGGTTGTATATTTTAGTCGAATATTGAACATATTTTTATGGTCGGTTTAATGCACAGAATGTGATTTTTTTGAGATCTTGAATAAATATGTATTTAAATAAAAATACTTCAGGAAATCGGAACCACTCACACATACAGAAAAATATTAATTTTTTCATTCTTTCGAATGCGTTTTATTCCATGCAAATAACAGCAATATCCTAGACCAAGAAAGTAAGAAACTCCCCAGGATCAACACGACGCTCAGGATTTCGTGGTGGCGCATATTGAAGGGAGTCGGAAATTTTCATTACTTTCCCACAACAGGTTTCGCTTTCGAATGGAGTTCGAGGTTTTCATTACGCAACAGCTTCTCTAACTACCACTAAGAGTGAAAGAGGGCGATATTGGATTACGTATGCGAATTAAGCTATTTATTCAATTCTCCAACGCGAATGATAAAAATACAAACGCACACTCCTGTTAATTTTCAGGATTTAAATAATTGAAATACGAAAATTATTCCGATTAGTACAGCATGAAGAAGTTAAAAGCATAAGTTGTTAAATGCATAAACTTCATAATAATTATAGAACTATTAATCTTTTAGTAAAAGCCCCCCTCCAAATAAATACCACAACATTCTTGAAAATTACGATGCATGTTAAAAATGGATGTTTGAAACCTTCAAATAATTAAAATGGAGTGAGAGACTAAAATCAGAAAAACTCTAAGCGAGTGTTTAGTTTGGAATATTCAAAATAGTGAAAGTTAGAGCCCTCCATCTTTCATATTACGCGAAAAAAATAATGAAAATAACAGACTAACCTGTAACGGAACCAAAAAAGATTGAGCAGCGATCAAGAAAATTGAACCTCGCTTCCTTCGTGTTGGATAGCAAATGAGAAATGGTAGAAAAATTGTTGATTCGAAAATACTTTTGCAATTCTGCGTTTTTGTGTGGTTTCTAATAAAATCAGTTCGGTAGAAATGACCCAAAGAATAAAAATACGAATTTTTTTAAGAAAAACATTTTATCCTAAGAACTGCGTCAATGAAAAATAATATGAAAAAGGACATATTCAGAAAAAAAAAAAAAATTTATATGATAGAAAATTAGAATATACATAAAGAACTAAAAACTGTCCATTAAAAATCACAAGCGAATTAGTCTTTTATAAATACTAATTCGCTAAATCTAAAAAAAGTTTCGAAGAAGAAAAAGGAAAATTCTTTTAACAGAGATTTAACTTCAATATAAAGTGTGTTTTTTTCCAGGTATAGAAGTTTAAGTTGACATTACTTTAAAAGATGGCGACCGATTTAACAGCTGTCAAGTGATTTATTCTCAGTTTGGTTTGGCAATTCATCAAAACGATCATCAAGCAAGGCGTAGATTCGTCGAATGGGCCCAAAACGAGATTGCCGTTGTTCCCGATTTTCATAAGCGAATTTTGTTTAGCGATGAAGCGCACTTCTGGTTGAATGGCTACGTCAACAAACAACGCATTTGGAGGAAGCTAATCCACAAGTGTATGTCGAAACACCGTTACATCCAGAAAAACTGACTGTTTGTTGCACTTTATGGGCTGGTGGAATCATTGGTCCGTACTTCTTCAAAAACGATGAAGGACACAACGTTACAGTCAATGGTGATCGGTATAGAGCCATGATTACTAACTTTTTCATTCCTGAATTGAACAATCATGATGTCCAGGAGCTGTGGTTCCAACCAGACGGCGCAACATGTCACACAGCTCGTGCCACAATCGATTTATTGAAAGACACGTTTGGTGACCGCCTAATTTCACGTTTTGGACCTGTGAATTGGACCGTTAATTCTGGGATAACTGTTTATTTGTTACCAATGACCTTGACAGAGTATTCTCCAATAAGGAAGTCTTAATGGGAACTAAAATGAATTTATCACATTTCACCCTCTTTTCTTGGGGAGTTGCAAACGTTTTTTTTTACAATCAAGTTACTAGTTTTGATCGAGTTCCCTGCGTGACCACTTTAGCGGCACGTAGATTTGGAGCATTTTCATTAGTTATATTGGATTTTTTCTCAAAAGATGAAAGAAAAATTGAAAAGTCCTTGAAAGTAGGTAAGTATATTTTCTCTTAATTAAATTATTCGCTGGAATTTTGTGATTTTTATCGCGTATAGTAAAAATAATTATAAATTAAATTATAGCTTAAAAACAAACTAAAAAAACACGCTTTTATAGTGAATCGAACTAAAAAGTAAAAAAATAAAAATATATAGTACTTAAAGTATCCGACTACGTTCGGATCCGTGATTTTAAAAGCGCGCATAAATGGATAATTTTCATGATATTTAGAGTCACTCAGATTAGAATACATGCATAAAATTGTTTTAAGGACATTTTTTTTTGACAAAAAAATTTATTTAAATATAATATTTTGGCAAAAAATTAACTTAGAATAATCTTTTCCAAATGTTCTCCTTTTTGTGAAAAATGCTTCTATTAGAATAATATTTTTGCCTGTATATAGCTCAGACTACTTCTGTTCAGAGGCTCAACTAGAAATTTTGAAAAAATTCACTTTATTTACAGAGTTACCACCAATTGAAATAATTGTCGGCGTTTTTTTCTTAAAATTGCTCAACTCTGTTGTCGTAAAATATGAATAAACCCACTTCTAAGATATGTATTTCAAAAATTCTAGTTGAGCCTCTGAACAGAGAGAGGTCTGAGCTATATACAGGCAAAATATTGTTCTATTAGAAGCATTTTTCACAAAAGGAGAACATTTGGAAAAAAGATTATTCTAAATTAATTTTTTGCCAAAATATTGTACTTAAATAAATTTTTTTTGTCAAAATGTCCTTAAAACAATGTTATGCATATATTCTATTCTAAGTGACACTAAATATCATGAAAATTATCCATTTATGCGCTTTTGAAAATCACGGTTCCGAACTTAGTCGGATACCTTAAAAGTAACATATACAAATTTAATACTTATCTTGTTAATTTGTACCGTTTATAATTATGATCGTATTGTAGCTTTAGCACCCCCCCCCCAAAAGTACATTATTATTGCATTCAATATATTAGTATTTTGGGGCAGGGGGTGCGATAAAAATTATGATTGAAAATTGGGTCGCCAGTAGTTAAAGTTAGAGAAACACTGTATTAGACGAATTTTTGGATAAAATCAATAACATTCAATTACATCAATTAATAGAATCCAGACGTATAAAACCACATGGAACTTAACAAGAATATTTTTAGCTATGCGATATTTAGCCCACAAAGGTTGTCTCGATATGGATGGCGTCCCTCATTGAGAAATATGAACGGAATCCCTGATACACACACCACACACACACACATCGAACCATAAAATCATTTTAAATGGTTGCAAAGCAATCCCTGCATTTAAAGAAAAACTAAAAAAAATTGAGAAACTGTTTAATGTTTCAAGAAATGTTAGGCAAAACAATAAAAGAACACTTGATGATCCCTTCTAAATACGAAAGTTTAACGAATACATACTCCAAACTCACAGTTTGTTATTCTTTCGGTTTAAAAAGACATAAGAGCACCCACTTCACCAATAAGCCACATGGGAAACAATGTTATGGTTGCAATAATTTTGGCCACGCACACCATGCTGATTGCCCACAAAATAAAAACAATTCAACATCTAACTACAAATTTGATGATCCTTCTGATAGGGCTGTTCACTCAATTTTTCAACTATCTGGACAATTTTCTGAAAGCAATATGCATGTTGAAGTCTTAATTAAAAAGCACTACAAAGTTAACTGCTCTTTTGTGACACTGGTTCTCAAGCCACAATCATAAATAAGGAAACATATCTAACAATTAGTTCCCCTCCCTTTGTACTCTTCTTAAACCTTTTCTGGTATTGGTAAAGAAGAAATTCAAAGCATGGGTTTCATTCAGGACAACATTACCATTCAAATTTATACTCTACTCACAACAATGCATGTCCTTAATGATTTTCCCTTGATGTGATTATTGGCCATAACTGTTTACGACAAAACTCAGTTTACATTTGATAAAAATGACATACACTAATGTGGCAAAATTAATGGAGACCCACTTGTAAATATTGCTACTGATTGTGATGAAACCAATTCTGTAGTTAATCTTCTCGTATTGTAAATTGTGTTATGAAAATTGTGTGAAGAAGCCAGATTCGGAAAAGCATTAAATTAAAGAAAGCAAATGAGCTAGAGAATGAAAAAGTTAAATCACTCTCTGGAAGAAGAAAATAGCAAATTAAAGCAAGAGAATGAAACCTTAGATTACAAAGTGGAAGAGTAGATAGTTACACAAGTGGAGACATATAACACTTATCGTCCTTCTGAAGAACTAACCATTAAAGACAGGGAAATATCCCACTTAAAACTGGAATCTAAAATCTTCACACGATAGACGAAGCACATACAAGCCCCAAAATTTCAGAAATGATGAGCCACAAACCTAATGTAAATTTAGTTTCCAAAGCTCACTTGGATTCAAGAGAACAGGAAGTTGAACTTGAAGCTAGTAATAACCCTTGAAGAACAGCAAGATTTCAACAAGGATTGAAAGAAAATATCGGTTAAGTGCTAGAAAAAGCCAAAGAAAACATTCGAAAGTATAAAAGCGACTTAAAAACCAGCAACTGGTCATATGGAACTGGGCAGTGGCATCACCCGATACGCATAATTCACCGTATATTTAACAACCGCAATCTATGTTTTTTATGAGGATACTTTTTGTGTATTTCATTTTCCCCTTTCAGATTCTTTTTCACATATGAAGCTGCCTATGACGCCGAGGACAGCTGCTACGGGTTAGAATGGCCAATTGTAGTTGCAGGGTGAGGGCTCTAATATTCCTCCATTGCGCCAATGGTAATAAGCGTCTTCGGGCACTTCAAATGAAGATATATTTGCCAGCAATTATACGCATGTCAAATTCTTGCTTCATTAAAACAAACTGACATTGATTTTGAAAGCCGTTTCTCCATCCTCTGGCAAAGCGGTGTTCCATAATATAAGAATGCGCGTCTAGGTGTGAGTAAAGGTCGTCGTCCAAAGGTCTTGGTGGTCCACCGGTGGATCACGATTGATTTAATGTCCATCCAGTCCTAAGCTATGCGTTCTTTTTTTTTACTTCTTATGCAGCGTTAGGAAAATGATGAGAGTAATTTTTACGATGCGCGCGCACACCGTCACAAAAACCGACATCCCGCATTTTAGGTTTTATACACATAGCGTCATCTTGTGTGTAGAAGAACAACAATACAAAGCTGATAAAATTAATTAACCCTAATAATCCACACTTTAACATGACTTGGTACCCCCAAAATGACCGACCTATCATTTTTTTTTTTTATTTATTTTATCTTGTTCTCTGCATTATTATCTTTTGATTGATATATCATTTGTGCATGTCGGAAAATTAAAAGTTGAATAAAACTTCATTTGAAAACAAATTAGGCAATTTGGCCACACCCCCTTTTTTAGAAAAAAATACTTAAAAAAGCGTTATGATAAAAATATCTATTTTATAAAGAGAAATAATAACTAGAAAAAAATAATGTGAAAAAAAGCAGAATATTTCCGAGGCAATACAATAATGTAATTTTTCTTCTTTGCAAAATGCGAGCATGCAAAACTTTTGAATTAAGGCATTTTATATTAATAATTTCATAATTTCTGGTTTTATTCCTGATATGTTTTTCATACAAATGTAATACTTCAATATTATGTGAAGAAAACAACTAAAATTTCTGTCGTGGCAGAAAAAAATTTTTTTTAACATTTTTCTTGAATTTTCTTGTGTGAATTTATACCTTATAAAAATTGATCATTTATAAAAATGTATGGGTTGAGAAAAAATACAAAAATGCAATTATTTAAAAAAGTAAATAAATAATATTTTAAAGTGGTATTTTTAAGTTTATTTAAATTTATTACATTTTTTTCATAATTATAAACTTTAAAGTGGTTTTCTCAGTTAGTGTTTTTTGAAACATCAGTGCATTCAAATTGCTACCCCTACGCCTTCCACAATTATTTACCAATCACTTCCATTTTTTCCTGTGTGTTGCATATAAAGCATGTAACAAAATTAGGGATCCATTTTGCTGCATATAAACGGAATACTTTTTTTAAAAAAAATTCAAATGTAAAAGATACTGGCTTTTTCGTTGATTTTTAGCATGCATAGAAACATTTTATTTTTTTTCAAAAAGAATTATATAAGTTATTGTAAAATTGATCCATTAAGTTGTTTATAACATCCGTAAGAATATTACACAAAAAATTTCAGGTCAAAAAATTAATAATTACAAAAAAGGAGTAAAATTTTAAAATTTTCCAAATTTTCTTCAAAAAATTAAAATTTTTGAAATTGTCTGAATAATATGTAAACAATTTCATCTCGTATAATTTTCTTGAATAGAAACATAATATAAAATGTTAAAATATAATTTTTAATTACATAAAGAAAGAAAGTAGTTCAAAGGGTACCAAGTTCTCTTAAAAATGGACAAATATTTTAAATTTAATTTATCTTTAGTTGGAAATAACTTATCTGTTTAAAAATAATCTTCCTACAAATTAATTTTTTAAAATTTCTAGTGCCTTTTTTTAAATTTTCAAATTTTATTATGCGATATTGCAATGTAATTGATAACTTTTATTATTAATACTACACAGTATGTTTCAACTGCTTCCAACAAGATAGATGTTTTGATAATTAAAAATTACACCTCTAAATTATTTCCTGATAACAAAATGTTACCAGCTTTTTTCCTTTAGAAAATTAAATGGAAATTTTTAGTTAAAAACAATATAAAATAAATTTATTTATTTCGTATTTCATTATTTGTTTTTGTACACTTAATTAAGTCACTTATTGATATGAAAAGGGGAAAAAATTAGATCTTCTATTTGTGAATGTGGTTTTGTTTTGAACTTTTGTAAAAGTTGTAGTTTTTAAAATAAAAAAATGTTACTGCACCATTTATTATTTTCGATTTAATTTATTTATTTTAAAATAGGAATGTCATTATTTTTTTTTTAGGAATTCAAGCATATTTTGCAGTCAAAGTTCCGCTTCAGCTGTTTACGCAGAAAAATAATAGTTTTATTTAAGAAAAAAAACTTAATATAAACTAGAAATTTTTCTCTTTGACACATTTTAAATTTTTTTTTAGAATTTAAATTTACTTTTTCAAAGCTCAAAACTAGCATATACACTTGCATAACCTTTATACATCTGTTCAAAAATGATACATTATACACTGCCGTAAACGTAACTTTTTAACTATCGCATTTTTAAATATAAAACGAGTTTTTTTTCTTATTTTTATTTTTATGTAAGAGAGGACCGAAGATGCTTCTATAGCTGAATATTTCATAATATCAACTAAACATATAACTATAACAACAGACCTCGTAATTCTGACATCTCTTAAATGTAGAGGTCAACACTTTCTTCTCCGGCACCCCCTATCCAAACTACCACCATGACAACGGGAGGAATTTAAGCCCGCAACTTTTGTTACTTGGCATTTCTGCATCAAACTTCCAGTTACATTATTCCAATTGCGGATACGTAACGTAATAATTAAAATTTTTTAAATAAATTATTTTAATTGTTATAAATTTATAATTTTAACTCTATTCTGAAAAGTAATGTTTTAAATAAATGGAAAATTTAGATTTTATTTAAAATTAAAAGCAAATGATTTCTGATCATGAATATATATTTATTGATACAATTGATTGTAATAATGAATTAAATGAATTTATTTTCCACAAATGGCAGGTATCAATGTAAAAAGTTTTTCATCAGCTCAAGATAATATTTTGTTGGAATAAATATATATTAATTTATTTTAAATTCACCTTTTTTAAATATAACATAATTATTTCTATTGCTAAATATTTAATTTTTGTAGCTCACTGTGTATTTATAGCCTTAAATTATTATAATGCCCTTGAAATATCAGTTTTTTTTTTTCATTGAGGCATTCCCTTGTAGTTGCTTCTGAAAAAAGTTATTAAGAATCAAAATAGCTTATGGCGATACATAAATTGATTGTTTATTAATTCTTTCCATGAAGCAACTTGAATATGAAGAAATTGTAGATCAATAAAATAATTATCAAAATATTTATACGTTGCATACTAAAGTGATTGTTCATTTTTTTAATTATGTAGAAATAATTTTATATTAAAATAAACTTTATTTAACTATATAATGCGCTATAATAAAAACATTTAAATGTATTAATACCTTTTTTTTCTATTATTAGTGTCGTTTTTTACAAACGTAGGATAACGTGAAGGATAAAATTTTTATAAAGATTTTTATCTTGTTACGTCGAAGATAGTATAACTTCTTACGTGCGTACATAAGTACACAGGCATTTTTTAATAGGGAAGGCTTGTCAAACGCCAATTCAAAGTTTGTGCCTCGCCGAAGCTTCTCAAGAAATATTAAATATCAAGCATTTAAAATTTTCTTTCATTTGAAATTTATTGGAGAGCTTTTTTAAAATTCATAATATATTTAACTATTACCTCTCCCTCTTTCTCTATTCTTGTTTAAAAGAAATCTATTTTATAATAGAAATAGCCTGTAAAAATTAAAAATAATCTGTTATATTTGGTTAAAAAATATTTTATTTAATTTCATATTAATAAATTAGGCTTCACTAAACTCCTAAAATGTACACTGCTGATCACACAAAATGTAACACCAAGAAAAAGATCCACAAATATCAGAAAGAAATTTTTCGGCAGATAACATGCTGTACAAAGATCAAACGATTAAAATTACAGCATCTTGTGATGTGTGGATGGTAACAAAATCAGTAGTTAGTGTAGCCGCCATTGTTGACTATAACAGCTGCCACACACGCCTTGGCATAAAATCAAAGCGGCTTTGGATGTATGCTTGGGGTAGCAGTCCATACGGCTTCCACAATGCTAAAGTTGATCTTATGTAGCAGCGGATGGTGTATACCGGTCAGTCGTTGTTCACCCATGAACCACTCATTTTCGATGGGCGATAGATAAGAAGAACAAGCTGGCCAAGGAAGCAAAATCCAATCGGATGGGCAAAGAACTCTTGAACATTGCGTTCCACGTGTGGTTGCGCACTCTGCGGTTGGAATATGGCTGATGGTAAGCACTGAATATATGGGAGGATCACGGGCTCCAACACCTCACAGATGTAGCACTGGATGTTCGGTGTAGTGGCAATTAGTACTGAAGGATACGACAGAGAAATCCAATCCCTCTCCACGATACTGGGTTCAGGACCAGTGTGGCGATGCATAACACAAGAGTTCAGCATTCTGTCACCACGGTGTCTCCTAAGTCGAATCCGACCATCGTGATGTTGCAGGCAGAAGCGGGATTCGTCAGTAAACACAATGTCGTTCCATATTTTTGTCCATTTCTGCAATTCATCGTACAAATTACGGCGCAAATTCCTGTGGTGTCCAGTCAAGGGTAAACGAAGCGGACGCCTTGCGGACATTTCTACTCTTCTGAAAACTGCATCGAATGGTACGAGTGGACACCGAATGATGCTTAACAGACTGAATCTGCTGTGCTGTGGTTCGTGATTGGCTGCGTGATCCATCACTGTCATGCGCACAAACCGTCGCCTGTGATAAGCCTCTATGCTATTTGCTAATGATATCAACACAACTTTTGTTTCTCTTTCTTCTTGTCTGCTGAGAAATGTTAACTTAAAAGGGTCAATGACCAATACGTTGCAGAATTTGCTTTTTAACAAGTTGTTGAAATTCAATTCATTTCTTTAAAAACAACAAAAGTGTATTTGTTCATTAAAAAAACCGCTGAAGACAATACATCTGTTTAAAGTTAATTACATATTTAAAACAGCAGTCAGTCGAAACCTTTTACTGAATGAAAATTTATTCTTGAATGCTTAATTAAAGCGGTGGAAGTAATACTATGTTCAGGCCTAATAAAAAAATTTAAAAGTATGTTTAAGTTGAAATAATGCAGCCATTAAAGTTGATAAAATGGTCAGAATTTTGAAAAATCAGCATAATTTAAAAATATTAACATTTTAAGCCTATTCTATTGCAATTGATGAAAAATGTAGATACTCAAAATAACACTCAGTTGATCGCTTTTATTCGTGTATGTGACGTTAATTTAGAAATAAGGAATAACTTTTGAAATATTTTTATGAATAATACAACCACTGAAGCTATTACTTAGCATACTCTTATGGAAGTTTTAAAGGACTATAAGTCTCACCACTGGAAAATTTATTTTGGCTTGCCACTGAGAGTGCATCTACCATCAATTTGTGTTACTAAAGGAGTTGTTGAAAAATTAAAAGAAACATGCAAACAGTATGGTAATAAGAAATTTTGACTTTTTTATTGTATTATACATTAGCAAGTCCTGTATTCGAGTGTTTTATTAACGGATATATTTTTAAAAATGATCACCAAATTTGCAAATTTTATTCGAGCACGTAAACCTTGTCAATTTCTTCATTTCTGGGAGCTATAAATTGTGGATAAAACATATCTACAATAAACAATGGATGTTAGATGGCTTTCAATCATAAAAATGTTAAAATGATTCTTTAAATTGCTGGAAAAAACAAAATTTTCTTGGAAAGAAAAATTTTGAACGTGCAAGAATATTAAAAAAGATTTGCATGGAAATAAAGGGCATGGCATAATCAGTTCATATTACAAGTCATCTCATTCAATTTTGTCATCTTAAGCTTCAAGGCAAAAATTATGTTGTAACAAACGGTATTTGATAATATTATACTTTGCCAAAATAAGTATTACTTTCACTTGAAAATAATGAGAAAAAAAAACTAGCCTCATTTTGAAAGTTGTCAACATGTATTGATGAAATTATTCAAGTTAAAATTATATAGAATATACGCTTGCTATATTAAATGTTAAAAACAAATTATATTGAAGATTGTCTGCTTTTAAGAGCAGTGAATTGCAATTTCGTCTTTTTGCTTCACCTCTATTTATCAGTATTGAAATTGGTGACGAAAACTTACAAACGGAATTAATTGAAATCGAACGTAATTTCTTTGCTGAGTAAAGAAGAAATGTATTGAGAAGGTATTTCTAGATTTTATTCTGATTTATCTGTAGATTTTATTTCCTAAAATTTTATCACTTGTTACACGTATAATAAATATGTTTAAAAGTACGTACATATGCGAGCAACGACTTTTTAATGAAAAGAAAGGAAAACTCGGAAAGAGCAAGATTAACGGATTAACATGGATCATCCATTTTAAAAAAAATTACGTCAGCGTAATATGTTGAAACCAATATTGGTGACTTGCTTAAGAGAAAATATCAAATATCTTCTTAAAAAAGTAGTATCAAATTGCATTTATTATAGCTTTTATTATTATTTTTTTATAAAAAAAAAGGTATCAATTAGAGGTAAAAATAGCACGAGAAATATAAAAAAACCGACTATGTATGCATAGTACAGGAAACAATGAGTTTGACATAAATGTAATATATATGACATGTTTTGAGCCAGAATCAGACTTAGTTTTAAAAAAGGTCTTTATTGTAGAGTTAGTACATCTCTTCTGATGCTCAGAGCAGGGAGGAAAAAACACGCCACGGTATGTTTTAAGTGGGGGTTAGCACTTAAAACACCGATGGGGTAAGTATCGCGGATTTTACGATTGTACTTGAAAGTTGATGCTGACATATGGGGCTATTAAATGTAACGATCTGGAATTAGACATTGACATGCTTATTGGCCAGGCCATATGTTCGGAAGAAATAAATGGGTGATTAGTTTGATACTTGAAGATGAAATGAAAAATATGGGTTAAGTTCTAGATAGGGAATTTAATTTTAAATCTAATTTAATTATCCTTACACACACACACACACACACACGCACGCACACACACACACGCACACACACACACATATATATATATATATATATATTAAAAAAATTGTTATTCTAATAATTTTTGAACTTTAAAAACATGCAGACTCCAACTTAATTTAAAATACATCATGTGGCCCGTAATATCATGTGAGTTTGACACGCCTGCAATAAGCTAATGATGACTTTTGAACAGTTTTAATGTACCGTAAATCAGGAAATCTAACGCGCATTTTTTTTCATTTTCTTTTTTTTTTACAAAAACTGAAATGTATGTGTGCGCAATGTTGATACGTTTTTGAAGACATCTACTCGAAGTATTTTTTCCCAGTTTTAGAAAAAAATTGTATACTTTTAGAACTACAACCCTTTAAGTTCATAAAGAATGCTATATATTTTAAGGAAACACTATTTTGATGTATGAAGCAGCCAAATTTTTTTCACTTTTTTTTTTTTTAAAGCTCATTTTTCACCCAGCGTATAACGCGCAGCCCTGGATTTAATATTATTTTTTGTGTTAAAATTGCGTGTTATACCCGGGATTTTATAGTACTCAATCTTGACTCTGTTTTTGCTTAACGTTTTAAAGAAAAAAAAAAAATTGGAAAAAAAGCGGTTTTTGATGAATATTTTCAGAAAAAATAGCATTTTAGAAAGTGTGTGGGGAAAAACTTATTCCACTCGTGACGTCGCTGCTACATAAGAAAGTGCTAGATAAATTTCTCTATAGCTTTGGTCTTCATCATTTCAAACATCCATAATGGGCCCAATTTCATTAAATCAAAAAACCTTTGCTTCTTTTAGAAACTTTTTTTTTTTGAAAAAATTACTCTCTTCGTATAATGCAAATATGTAGCTGTCGGATGTCTTATGATTTTCCTGTTAAGAGATGATTTTTATGTACCCCCAAGTAATTCTTTCTTTCATCTATAAATGGGGCAAAATTTGACATCAAGCTTTTAAACGGAGAAAAGTTTTTATGAACGGAGAAAACTGGTAACAACATAGTAGGATTCAAATTCAGCCATTTTCATTTCGTAAGGCGCCAACAAATATAATCAGCACATATTTTGTAAGCATGTGATTTTCAACACATCATATAAAATAAGAAAAGCAGGAAATAAGTTTCCCTGAAGGGTGAACGTTATAATTTAAATTTGAATATTTGATTCTTTTTAGAGAAAAAATGGAAATCGCGAAATAATACTATTATCTTAAATTATTAAATGAGAAAATAAAACTCATATGTTTTGACCTTTATTAATATTTTTAATTAAATCCTAATCATTAAACAAAAAGCAATTACAACTTTTGTGAAATCATATTTTCTTAGAAAAAGAATTCTCGGAACAAGGAATAATTAAACCTCTTTTATCAATACCAGACAATAAAAAATAATCAAAATATTAGCGGAACATTTAATGATTTCATAATGATTATTATCTTTTCTCGTCCTGGTATTAGGCATTTTTTGAAATTTCTTACAGCATTTTATAAGTCTGCACACAAAGCGTAATTAAATTTTGAAGAATTCGGTTATGTATCTCTTTTTACACACACATACATACACAACAAATGAAGGTATTAATATACAAAAGAATACTTGGAAGGGGATCGTAAAAAACAGTTCGAATTTGAATTAGGCTAAGCCTATCAAAAATTTCAAATAAAAAATTATACTTTCATAATTAGCCAATTACCATAATTCTTCAATTGCGTCATTTACTTAACTTTGTACTTCCTTTTGTTCATTTAAGTTAAAAATTTTAAACCAGTTTGGTTTTAGTCTATTAGAAAATGTTTTTCGTATTCTCAATGCTTCGAATTCTACTTTAACACTATACATCATCTATTTTTGCATTAATTGCTTACGTAAAAGTATATTTTCATCATTCTCTCCCC
Source organism: Trichonephila clavipes (assembly GCA_019973935.1). NCBI lineage: Eukaryota > Metazoa > Arthropoda > Arachnida > Araneae > Nephilidae > Trichonephila > Trichonephila clavipes. Next base: position 4,654 of record BMAU01016306.1, on the reverse strand, counting down.
AAGAATTTACACCAATACTTTCATCTTATTATTTCTATCATATTTTAAAGAGTATTGTTTGCACTTGCATATTGCATGCTCACGCATCTTTTCTTTAACATGTCCTTTGGGACCAGAATTAATGGCGCCTCTTTTTCCAACCAAATCCAAGAAGTGAAGCGTGAAAAGAAAGATGCAAATTAGGAAGCTTTAAATATCAAAAGTTAGACTAAAGCATGATGGCAATTGAGGAATGTAAACACAATCCGTGGTTCAAGCGTGAAAGAAGTTTTGAAAACGTTACGTGGCGACGAACAGAAATCATAAAAGGATAGAGTTCCATTGAGTCAAGGTACATACCATTGCACTCGAGTAATTACAAGGCTTCATCTAAGATTGTTGTGATCGTTATTTCAAACTACAGTAAGGTAGGATTGACTATTTAATATTAGGATCTGCAGATAGTATTGGAATTGTGTTTAGGCGAGTCAGTTATTGATAGTGCTCCGTTCAAAGTTAGTCAATTCAGTAATTATATATATATTGCGTGTTTTGGCCATCATAGATTCTCTCCCCACATATATTATTAGTATTTAATTTGTTAAAGGCTTATGTTAAAAATCTTAATAAAAAGATATATATATTAAGGTTATGTATGCTTCTAGTTCTTCCGTTAATCCTACACCTCTAGCTCACTCTGGATACTTAAAGAGATGTTCATTTAGGGGGATATCACATTATGCCGCCAACAAGTTTAATTTATATGATCCCAAGAGTAAGAAGCGCGAGAGGGCTTTTAATGTTTTACCAGTGTATCTTTCCGGGTCAGAGAATGTTACTGAGTTTTTGTAGGGCATTGACAATCAAATCAAATTACTTAAGATACTCCAATGATTTATCGTGTGCTTATTTGAAATGTCACCTCCTGGGGAGGACCCAAGATTGGTACCGATATTCAGGTCAGCGTTAGTGCAGAATATCACCATACTCGCTTAAGGACTTCGCGCAGCTAAAAGCAGCATTGTCAAAAGCATTCCCTGCTATGGAAAATGTTAGAAAGATTTAGAAATAAGGTTTTACGCGTCTCAACAGAGACGGGATCCGAGCCAACTGATTTTTGTTTACGATTTATTAAAGTTGAATAAAAAATTAGAACTGGGGATGTCAGAGAAAAGCCCCCTGGTAGATCATATTTTTGTTAGACTTGAACCACAAGACTAGATTATGTGGAGGTTCGAAACCACAAAAACATGGTCCAATTGGCTGAGGGCTAATCTAAGTTTGAGGAAAGATATTCATGTAAGGCAAATAAGGGGTTCGAAGAATAGTGATAATGGAAAAAACACGAGGTTGAAAATGAGCATAGATGTTAATGTTGATGAGAATCTGAGAAATTGAGAAATTCAGAAGTTGTGCGTAGACCGAGTAATGGCAGAAATGATTATAGGTAACTACGAGAATGGCCGTCAAGGAAATCAAAGGTAGTGGTTCAAAATCAGGAATAGATTTCAGAAGGATGATCGAAGATTTAACGATAGGGGATACAGTTTAGAAATGGAGGTCAAAAGGACGATTTTAGTGAGTGGAACTGCAGAAATAGGGGTTCGAGTGAGAATTTTAGTCAGAGGCGGCAGGAGGCAAAAATGGACGATTGAATGTCTTGAAAGTTAGTGATGTTCAAAGTGATAAGACGGAAGTCGGCAAAATATGAGGTACCCATTAAACTTTCTAAGGTATGCATCCCAGTGGAACTCCCATATATTCCTTTTGTTAAACGAGACTTTTCGAAAGCATTAAGGACACTGAGCGCAGAAGTCATTTATATCGGAGGAGACATACCGAAAATATTCTTTTTATAAGCAAGTAAAGAAATTGCGTATTCATGTGATCACGCACAGGAGCTTAAATGTCAAAAATATTGAAAAAAGTGGAATTAATGTTTGAATTAGGGGAAATTGAAAAACCTTGGTTGTTTGATGTGTTGGTAGACGGGAATACCCATATTCTGGGGTAGATTTTATAAGTGGATGAAAGATTATTTTGACTTTGACTCGGAAATCGTTGCAGATTCCTGATTCGCAGATTGATAAGGTAGTTAAAACGATAGTGGAAGGAAAAGTAGAAATAGATCTTTCTAAGACAAGGTTGGAGGAAAAAACAGAAACAGGAGTTGGGAGATTTGGTTAAGAGTTTTTCAAGGATTATTTTCAGATAAACCGGGGCTTAAACATGTTTTGTATCATGAAATTGACACGGGAAGATAAGCCATCTGTTGGTTTCGTCCGTATCGTTACGACAGGGTAAAACAAGCGATACTCGATCATCATGTAGATAAAATGTTGAAAGAGGGAACCATAACTCCGATTCAATCACCGTACGCATCACCAGTTGTGTTATGTAGAAAAAATAATGGCTTGCCGCCGGTTAATCCGGAAGCGTATAGTTTTTCTGTCGATTATCGGAAACTTAATGCTATTACAAAAGTACCCCGTAGATCCCTTACCCTAATAGATAATTTAATAATGAGCATACCCCATACAGCGATAATTTCAGCTCGACCTCAGATCTGGGTACTTTCAACTGGCAGTAAATCCTAGTGATATAGCTAAGACAGCGTTCGTCACGAAGAATGGTACCTATGCATTTTTTCAGCATATGTCATTTGGTTTGTCAGGGGCGGCTCCAATTTTCAGAAGCCCATTGATATCATACTAAACCGGTGATAGGAAGTCTGTGAATGTGTATATGGATGACGTTATTATATCGTCTCCATCATTCACTCAACATATTGAACATCTAAAGGAAGTTTTTCGATTATTACAAGATACAGGGTTAACTTTTAAACAAAGACAAGTGTAAATTTGGTTGAGATGAATTAAAATATTTTAGGTGAAATATTTAGTCTCTCATGAAGACTGTGGTTAATACGAGTTACAAAACTATGAGTAAAAACATTTCCTCATGGCTTTTCTATTCCGTTCTTAAGATTTGAACTCAAACATACATATGTTCTGAAAATCCGTTAACTCCCTTAAAGAGGTATTTACAAAATGCTGATACAGCTAAAAACTTTTTGCACTGAAAGCGTATTTTGTGACACAAAATTTCTAATTTTCTATTCCTACTATTATTCACACTCTTCCTATATTTATATATATATATATATATATATATATATATATCTTGTTTAAATTTCATTCGTTAATAAAAATGCTTTTTATTTTCCATGAAGTTAAAAAAATACAATTTTAAACTTTCTTTAATGGATGCCACTTGATGTTAATACAGTATTTCTTTCAAATATTAAACCTTCTTAATAAAAAACTAATGAATAAATAGTAACAAACAAAAAAAAAAAATAGTCCAACACCATACATAAAAAGGAAAATGGTAAAATTGCAAAAGGAAAATCGCTTTCTATTTTTTTCACTTAATATTGTGATACTGTCATATGTATATACATATTTGAATTAATTGTAATTATTTAATAAAAAGTACCTACAATAAATTACTTCTTGACCTTAGTAGGAATTCACTTAATTTTTTTATATATATGCTACTTGCTTAGTAAATTACATTGATAAAGTTTTAAAAGCATTTCTCGCTAGCACGATTCTTTTAAAAATTAAGGAAAATGTTTCAAGGTTTCCGTAAAAATAATTTGCACTCTCCTTTTAACATTGAATTTATTTGTGTATGCATTTTGCAATGCTTATTTCACAGAAATATGCAGAACAAACACTAAAACTGTATTAGAGGTGTGTTATCAGCCTACTAAGCAGGAAGACTCAACTGCATATTAGGATCAGGTAAAATGATTGATGTTTGTCTTTTTTTTAATTTTAATCTATTTTTAATAAAGTTAATGAATGATATACATACCAAAGAAACGGACAATACCACAAATAATGGTAATAAAGATCAGCATAACCTTTTAGAATAGAGTTGCTTTTGAAAATCGAAAACAGAAGATTTGGGGATTAAGCCACAAAGCTTCTTAATCTATTTTGTTTTAACATCTCAAAAAATAACTCAACAGCATTAAAAATTTATGCAAAAAACCCCCTAATAAAATATTAATTTCTCTAATTATTTAAAAGTAAATTATTTCTTTAAAACTTCCATATCACTTTTCAACTCAAAGCTATTTTAGCTCCTCACCACCAATTGCCAGAACAACAAAAACTCGACTGTTACCTTTAGAAATTTTAGTTTCTCAAATACATTAAAAACAAAGATAATAATCAGGTAGAGGATCAACACTTGGGAATAGATGATCAATATAATTTAAGTTTTTAATGTATTAACGATAGAAATATAGGTTGCTTAAATCATCATTCACTCGTTTTCGCTTCGAACTTTGAAATTTCAAATGTTTGGAACAGTTTTTAATATTTTGGGTTGAAGAAGTTGTTTTATGTAAAAAGATTTCAATTAACTTCTAAAAACTCATATAAAATAATAAAAAAAATCTTACAAACTTTATACTTAACAAGGTTTTACGTTTATTATCTTGAAAATTTATATACTTATGCACATTATACCATCGATTAATACGTCAAATGAAACGACATCACCAAATGACACGATACGCATCTAATAATGGAAAACTGTACCCACTCAACTCCAAACACAATCTTGTTCGCACTTATTTACTGTTTAATGTATCAATTTT
>BMAU01016304.1:0-5000 GCA_019973935.1 Trichonephila clavipes | reverse complement strand
GGGTTAGATGAGCAAAAACGCAAAGATGAGTTTGAGTTGGAAAGTTAAGAATCAAACACAATCCAAGTTAGGCGCTGATACATCCAAAGAAAGTGATACTAAATTTCTCGTCAAAAAGTTTCAAAGTTTATACATCGTTTTGATTTGAAAAAGACATCAGTCTTTTTATCTAAAATTATTTGAACGTCAAAAGCAGAGATTGAATATTGATCAAAGAAAACTGGGTTTCTCATCTGTTAGGCTTGTTACCGACGGAAGTATCTCACATCATAGCGAGAGGCCTGGAAAGCGATAAGACTAGCATCTTGAACACGGTGGTTAAAGATTTACTGCTTTTTACAAGAATAACTTTAAAATTTAACTCGAAAAGTTTCGACAACTATTTGTCACTCACCAAAAAGCATCTGAAGAACATGGTTGATTTTGCATGGTCTGTGGGCACACTTACTTCAACAACGGATGGATAGATGGGACTGAAGAAGATAGATACTTCCCCGACAAATTATCAGATCTAATCATAACAGATCAACTAAAACGAAAAACGCTTCTTGAATTTAAGGAATATTATCTTGATGAATGGGCAAATATGAACTCCCCTGTTCAATTAGCAGAAAAACTAGAAGAATTCGAAGACTTTAAAAGGACTCTGAAACAAAAATCGAAGTGGTCCAAATGTGAAGAAACAAGAATTCAGATTCACAGAAAAGAATCGCAGATATGAATCACCAGGGAAGAATTCGAGTATAACAGAGAGATAAGAAGTTTCCACGGCGTCAACGAATTACAATAAACATTACGAAGCCCCTGTCACCAAGTACGAATCTGTTCAAAGATATCAAGACAGCGCGCAGAAAGGGGTATTACAACAAAAAATTACGAGAAACACTCAAATCACAATGCTTCCGAAGACATTGCTCAAACAAACTATTCAAAATCACAGAAATTCAAAGAACCTCCAAGAGAAACTTGCACACTCATCGTTAAGGAAGGTTTACGTACTAAAGAGATATTTTTTGGAAGAGGTTGAAGAATCATCGGCGCTCATAGACAGTGGATGGTACCGTAAAGTTTTGCTTCGAGAAAACACAAGCAGAAGAATAATGGATCCAACGAAATTATCCCGAAGAGCAAGATGCTTCTCACTGGTATTGGTGAAGCACGGGTGACAGCTATCGGTTCCTTTGAACATGAGTTTCAAAATAGATGATATGAAAATTTACTCGTTAACTTGGCATCGTTGGCACCGACTGATAAATTAAAATTCGAAGCAGTTATTGGATCGAGATCTTTTGGAACGAAAGCATCGATAAGTTTTACTAAAGAAGGAGTTAAATTCAGCAAATATGAGAATCATGCACAGCTTATGCAAAAAATATCTGCTGAAAATCTTCGTCGAGAACTAGACCTACGTCATCTGACTGAAAGATCATGTCGAATCAAGAAGGAACTTGAAAGTTAATTCAAGACTACAAGCCCAGGAGAAAAGCAGCATCTACCGACGTCACAATGAGAATTATTTTAAAAAGACGAAGAACCAGTCTGTCAACCTCCTCGTCGACTAGCTTTCACGGAAAAGACCAAGAAGTAAACAAACAGATAGAAGAATGAAAGCCAGCAACGAAGGCATTATACGTCGCGGGATTCTGCGGACTATGCAAAGGATCCAATCGGCAATGGTAAAAGAAAGATGGATCTTCGAGAATGTGCATTGACTACTATGAAAATTGAATCAGAGCAGCTTGCTTGAAAGATAAATTTCCGTTACCTATCATTTCGAAGATGTTTTAGACACTTTGGCAAAGAAGCAAAGAAGGTATATTCTACTAATAGATTTTACGCAAATGGTTTCTTTCACGTCGATGTTGATGAAGATTGCATGAAGTGTATGCGTCCTACTATCGTCCCGTAGATGGACAATTTGAATTCAACAAAGTTCCTTTTCCCGGACTAAAAGCACTGAGTCCAGGAGTTTTCCAACGCTACGTATCAAGTATATTTATAGATCTTACTCGGAAAGGAATTTGTAATCAGTTATTTGGAGAACATGATCTCTCGTCATTCCAGCGAAAAACGGATAACAGGAAGGTCTCGGAAAAACTTAAAGAAGTATATATTTTGAAGTCGCAAAGAAATACGGATTAGAAATTAAAGTTCAAGAAGTGCTGCCACCTCTTAAAGAAAGAAAGATGGAAGATTTCTGAGATGCGTGCACATTGTAGAGCGGAACTGACGCTAAACGACATCTCCACGAGAGAACACTAGCTGTCCGGAAATTTCCAAAACCAACAACAATAAAACACACAGTCTACAAGAGTTTTCTTGGCTTAATTGGGTATTTCCGCCAAGTATCATCGGGGATTATTCAAAGATAGCTAAACCACTTACGGCGATTTAACAAAGAAAAGAAAACCTCTTTTGTTTTCGGGGATTCAACAAAAAGAAGCTATTTGAAAAATTGAAGAAAAATCATGTCTCTGGAAGGCCCAATCTTGCACCTCTACAAGTATGGAAGAAAAAACAGAACTGCATACAGACGCCTGTGTATAAAACAAAAGGGTACGGGCTAATTTATTTACAAGAAGCAGAAGATGGAAAGTTACATCCCGTTTGCACTACATGTCGAAAAATACAATACTACAGCAGAAGAAAAAGTATGACAGCTACGAAGTAGAGGTACTAGCAATTATCAACGCATTAAAAGAAAATTTCGTGTTTATCTTTTAGGACAACACTTCATGCATCTGTAGCTGAGCGGAACAGCTAATTCTCAGAAGAGCGGAAATTTGCGAAGGCATTAAAAGGAGCTAATTACTCTCGCATAGCCAGATGGGCGCTTCAATTAGAATTCGGTGCTGAAATAGAGCACAAGGAAGCGGGAAGTCGTTATGAAGCCCGCGTCGATGCTCTTAGCCGATGTCCCGCAGCGTGATGGTATGCAATGATACATTAACGCTTCCAAAGCTTAAAAACGCACAAGGGGAAGATGACAACATCCAAACATTGAAGTAATATCACTTCTAGAGAAGCAAGAATCAGAAGGAATTTTTTGAGCAGGGAAATGGTTATACATCTACAAGTGCTTAAATGAGTTCGAGAATTAAATTGTAACACCTAAGAGCAAATGCAAGCTGCAGACTAGTGAAATTGATTCTGCGAAAATGGTCATTTCTCGAGTAGGAAAAACAGAAGAGAAATTGTGAAACAGGAGATTTTTATCCCAAATTTATTGCATCCAGGCTTGTCACGTTAAGAAGTAATAATTAATTGTGTTCCATGTGTCTTAGCTTTAATAAGAAAAGCTGGCAAAAAGGAAGGAGGTTTTCAGTCCTCATTTCTAAGAAAGCATTCCTTTAAGTACGTACCATGTTACTGACTTCATTGGTCCTTTACCCTCCACACAAACAAAAGCTATCAAACTTTACATTTCCACCGTAGTAGACGCAATTTTACCAAATTTACTTGGCTATATCCCCGTCTAAAAACCGCATCTGCTGAAGGTGCCTTTTTGAAAAGAGTGAACATACAGCAGAAGGACCTTTGGTAATCCACTCTGGGAACTATTCTACTGATGGAGGCTCGTAGCCTTCACTTCCAAAATTATTCAACGGCTACTGTGATGGAGAGAACATTCAACATCTACAAATAGCAACAGGTGTTCCTGGAGGAAGCGGACGAGTCGGACTACGGGTCTAATCTCCGAACTTTGATTCCAGTTCCTCCACCAAACTATCATTAGACGAGCTCCAACGAAATGGTACAACATACGTCGACAGAGTTACAGAAGAGTATACTAAGAATAGTACTATAAGTCACAGTACAAAATGGACACTCATTTGAAACTATATGAGTGGGAATCAAAATGCGTAACACCGCGGAAGACTTATCCTAATCAAAGACTTACTTCTAGAAGAAATGGCGAAAGAATTACTAGAACAACGCGAATTTTTTAAGAAAACGATGCAAAAGAACATCGAAACCCTACAGTCTGCTGAAAATAGAAAGACTGAAGTATAACAGAAGAAGAGAGAAGAGCTTCAGATTTGCTTCACAAAGAAGGTGGTTGAGTTGCCATCCAAAGAACGCCAGATTTGGGGCTGGACTGAAACTAAGACCAAAGTTCTTAGGCTCACTTACAAAGTAACAAAAGTTAATTCCAAGGATAGGTATGGAAGTCTGGAAAAAGGTTGGAGTCTATAAGCCACGATGGACCAGAACTCGACCACCACCTCTGCTGATTTGACCGAAACTTTTTTATGCTTAATTGAATTTTTTTACATGCAGTTATTATTTTTAATTTTTCTCATATCTCTCTTGAGAAATTAATAGATGTTCTATGGTAACACTCGTTTCCATTAATCATTTTATATTCGCTTGTGATATTGTGAATATATTTTCGTATTATTCATTATCTTTCTATTGATGCAGAAGCATTTTTATGGTTTAGTTAATTGTAGATCATTCATGGCGCATGGAATATTTTGCTTTTATATGCTTTATTTTGGGTCCGGAGATTGTGAACGTGGGGTAGCACATCTTTTCATCTGCTTAATATTTTATTTTTATTATCTTTAAGAATCTTATTATTTGTCTTTGTATTACAGGAAATTCATTATTCCAATAATCATCAAATTTACTGGTTAGCAACTAAAAAATGGTTTGTATTTAAAGTGCTTAAGCTCTCCAACATTTTGTAAGAGCTGAAGAGGGACCGAGCTCAGTCGGGGAGAGGAGTGATTGCTGTAGGGTTTTCCCTTTGAAACATTTGTAAAAAGGTTGAGTGGATATCCTTTTCAGAGGACCATAAATCTCAATTCTGATTCACCAGCCGCCATTCGAGAAGCAGCGCCATCTAGTGAGCTCTTCGTAGTATCTCGGCTTGAATAATTTTTCGGCCAGGAGGCCGACTAACTACTGCTTGATCAACACATCGCGTCTACCGCATTTCCGGCGCCGCCAGTCCTAACGTCCAATAATGAGGAAAGGTTCATTTCCCCGTCTTC
>BMAU01016302.1:0-50025 GCA_019973935.1 Trichonephila clavipes | reverse complement strand
ATAACTTTACAGAAAGAGTTGTTTTGACCCTTCCCGTTAGCTTTAGTGTTAAGAACCGAGAAAATTTATCTTGCAGTTGAAGCTCATTCGATTAGAAAATTTCAAAACACACGTCCACTGTGGGATAATACCAATGAGTTTTTAAAAAGTGAATTCTTTAAAAGAAAATGATACTCTTACTTTGAAATATTTGAAAGCTTTCTTTTTCCATTCTAGCGAGCATGTTAATCACAGCTGTGGCCTATGTCTAAAAAGAGGGAAAAAATTATATAAAAAAGGCTGATTTTAAGTACAAACATTTTTTTTTAAAGAAAGTTGGATTTCTACAAGTTTTTCAAATATAATACAGTTTCGGAAATTTCTAATAAGAAAAAAAAAGTGACGTGGCAATTTCTTGGCAGCACATGCTCAATAGGCAACATAAGTACAATGACTTGGAGACGAAATTCGTGTCTGACACTGTTACAGTAGGGGAGACCTGTGTACCTAGAGCCACTTTTCTTCAATGCACAAAAACAGAACCACTGGCCTCTTTAAAAATGTGAAACTGATATACATTCATCAGTATACTAACTACCATCCAATAGGAGTTAATATAAGTACTTAAAATAATAAATTCCGCGAAATAAAAGGTTTTAAAAAAATTTCTAAAATGGCTCAAGGTACAATGATGTCTTTGTACCTAGGGCCTTTCCCTGGAACTTAGGTTTCGCTCTGTAATCAATAGAAAACAAACATACACACATGAATTTAATGAAATAATCAATATTAGCTAACATATTGATTTATCATGGAACTATTTAATTTGCAATGCGCCAAATTATTAATGAATTACACGTATTTTCTTTCAACATTACAATTTAAAAAACTGGTTCCAAAAGTGAGCTGCATACATTGTCGCTCTGAAGCACCAGCAGATTGTGGTTTGGGCAATTTGAACACAATATTTCTCCTGTCAATTTCATAAGTTTCTTCTTTATCATAAAGAAACTTATTTGAACAAGCAATATTCTTCAGAAATTTAACACTACAGTGTTCTTTAATATCTATTGTTTCTGCCTCTTAAAAATTTCAGTTTTCTTGCCTTGTATTTTTGTTAAACAAAAATCTCCCCCCCCCTTTTTCAATAGTATTTCTTACATCAGCTAATGTAGAATTTGCATCATCAGTGGGATGAAAATCTTCAATACCTGATCATTCTTCGGATGAAGTTGCCTTAATTTCAAACTCGAGTTTTTCACAAGTTTTCTTTTTCTTTTGACAATTTTAATAAGCATGATATTTTTGATTTCTTCTTTTTCTGGAGTTTCAGTCAAGATTCTACCTCTTCCTGGTTTTCGGCCACCTCTGTTGGATTTACTTCGAGAATTATGCTTATTAGGAATAATTTTGGGTAAAATCCTAGGAGGACCCACTGCTGTTTTTGGCGCCAAAAAGCGCCAAATTGAAGGTTTTCAAAAAGGCGTCAATGACGAAAAACTCTTGGGAAGCGCATGCGTCGGAGAGGGGAGAGAAGGGGGGATGAAATGGGCGTTTCGCAAAGATGAAATCGAATAAATACATTAAATTAATCATTATATAAAGAAATAAACGGAGAAAGCAATGAAATTCATTTTAAAAAAACATTCTACAACATGATTTACATTTTTAAAAAAGGACGAAAGGGGCGTTTCGCAAAGATAAAATCGAAGAAATACATGAAATCAATCATTTTTAAAAATTTTAAAACGCACTTATACCTTACGCTTGCATTTCGTCATGATCTGTTGGTGCATACACCCTTGCGATGAATGCAAGGAATTTATGAAAATTCTCATCCACCAACTTGTGACCGTTAGATCGCCGCCACATTCCGCAAGGTAAGAATCAAATTGACCCTTTACCCTTCTTATTAACTTTCAAGTCATTCACCACGAACGCATTCATGCTCTTGCTAAACCAATATCTCGTCAAACGCAAGATAATAGGTATAGCAAGTTTGCTTTCTCTAAACCAAGTGCCCTTTCTCACACTCCGAACGACGTCGTAGCGATTATCTTTCGACTGGTTGCGGCAACGCCATTCGTAGCCGTCAACCGTTCCCTTTCGCACTTGCAAAAGCATATTTTTTTTACACCTCGGACATTCATAACGAGAAGCAAATAATTTAGCTTTCATACACCATTCTAACGTCTCTTTCTTCCCCTTTGTGCCCAGGAGCACAAAGAAACCTGTCGTAGCCTCACTTTCAAGTAATTTCCTTTCACACGCCATTCTTAACAACAACCGGTGGAGAGCAAACCTTCTCCAGCGAAGTCAAATGTCAAAATGACGTTTTTTCGGAAAAGGCGAAAAACGTTGCACTTTTTTAGGGTTGCCATTGTTTTTCGGTGATTTGAAAATCCAAATTTGTTGATGAAATGGAAGGGTTACCATATTGTAACCTTTATCGCTCAAAATTTGGCGACCAAAAGTGGGTCCTCCTAGGATTCAACCCAAAATAATAATATCAATAATGATAAGAAACATATTTTTTATAAATCAAGCATATTGAAAGTTTCAGAACAAAATATACACCTCTCATTTAAACATCCAATTATAATAAAAAACTTGACTAAATCAAAATGGTTCAGATAATTAAGGCCACTTTCCTCCTTATATTATAAGAACTTTTTTAATACAATAATAACAAAGAATATTAATTGCAATTGTGCCATGGCCCTAGGTACAAGACTACGTAATTTCATACAAACTGTCTTCTGCAGAAAAACCCAGATGACTCTTGCCCTGTGTTAAATGAAATGACTTAAAAAGTAAATTGGATTTGAAATAGAACACTAAATTCTGCTACACGAGATTTCACCGGAAGGTAGACAGTATGGAATAACAATAGAGTGTTGCCAAGAAAGAAATGAACAGTTGAATCGGTTCAGTTCGCTTCACAAACTTGAAATTTAGTAGCTACGTACCTTTCATGGAGTATAAAACGGGTTTTGCGAAAAGTGACAGCTAAGGGGTTCGAAGGGCTTTAAAGATTAATATTCCCGTTTTGAAACTATTAGACCTACAAACTTGGAATTTAGTAGGCACGCTTTTTTCATGGATTAGAGGTCTTCTACACCAAAGGGAGAAATAGAGACCATTTCCAGGGACTGGTTTGTTTTGCTTCGGCTGTCAGACAGTGGGAGGGGGGCTCCGCTCAGGGCGAAACGCCGGAATGGGAGCGGAAAAAGAAGAGTTCTCCATCTGTAGAGGTTTGAATTGGTAGGACTGGAGCGCCTGATCTCATACCGAGATCTTTATCTCCTATCAGGCAAGATAGATGGTTGACTTTCGATGGAGTATGGTTTCGTTTGTAAAGGGGGGGGGGGTGAAGTTTCATTTAGAACAGAGGTTTTCAAACTTTTTCGTCTCATAGACCCCCTGCCAAGTTTTTCGCTTTGGAGTAGACCCCTACTTACTTTATATTGAATTTTTGCAAATTTACCAATTTAAAAGTCTTTTTGACAGCTGGTATATTGATCTTACTTCAAACGATTTAAATTTATAACCGAACTGAAGTATAATCTCTAAAACTTAGGAACATGTTAATTAAATTGAAATTTAATTAGTATATAAAATAACTGAGCAAAAAAACAAATGCTTTTAAAGGAAGGAATAAATCTGGCGCTTCAATAAAAATTTTTCAACATTTGGAATCAATCGTATCAGGTTTAACCCTAAATCTCCTCAGTTATTAGTGTTCTGACCTTGTCTCTCCCCCCTTCTTTTTCTGTTTTAGAGATTGGCAACCATGCTGAAACTCCTTCTCATTAGGAAAAGTAATTAAAAAATTTCTCACGATATCCCATATTTCGTGATAAATAACAGGTATGTCTTTTTAAAGCCAAATTGTGGACATGGACTTTGTTTTAATAAAATTTATGCTGTCATCTTGTAACTGCAAATTAACCTCATTAAAATCAGAATAAACCTATTAAATAGATAACAGTTGGTCTCCACTTGTCCAAATTTGTTTCAAACTTAAAATCATGATTTGGTTTAATGAGAGCCACCATAATAGACACCTATTTACACCTGATGGACCCCCCTCCAACTTTTTTTCGCTGACGTGGACACCTTGCAGGTCGTCAGACCCCTGGGATCTATAAGGACCACTTTGGGAATCTGATTTAGAAGATCGCTTGGAGATTAGTAGCTTTGCGAGGCATGGGGGGAGAGATTCCGAAAATAAGTCTGTGTGAGAGGTCTTCTACAGAGAGGATTTTGCGAGGACGTTGGGGGAGGGGAGGGCTTATAGAAATAAAGATTCCCGTTTTTGAACCATTCCACCTACAAATTTGAAATTTCACCAACCAAAATTTGAATTTTCACACCTATTTCATGGAGTAGAAAGCCGCTGCAAAAGGGGTTTTGCGAAAATTAACAACTGTCTTGGGCGGGGGGAGGCGGTTTAGAAATAAAAATTTCCGTTTTTAAACCATTCGGCCTACAAACTTGAATTTTTATACCTACGTTCCTTTCATGGAGTAGAAGTCCTCTGCAAAAGGGATTTTGCGAAAATTGACAACTGTGTTGGGGAGGGGGAGGGCTTAGAAATAAAGATTTCCGATTTTGAACTATTAGACCGACTATCTTGAAATTTAGCAAGCAGATTTTTTTTTGTAGACTAGAGATCATTTACAAAAACCGACTCCCAAGTTGCGGTTGATTAAAGGGCGTAATAGATAAATATTTCCGTTTTTAAACAATTAAGTCTACCTGCTTGAAAAGAGATAGTCATATTCCTTTCATGGAATAGAGTTCCTCTAGCTAAGAGTTTTGCGACAATTGACCCCTAAAGGGGGGAGGGGTTGCGAGAGGACAATGGGAGCTATAGGAAAGAAACTTGTGTTTTTGAATTGTTAGACTCAGATACTTGAAATTTGTTAAGCATGTTTCTTTTTTTCAATAGAGTTTCACATAAGAATGGGTTTTACGGAAATCGACTCCTGGGGGGTTACTGGGGCATATTGGCAAAAAAAAAAAATTCCCATTTTCAAACTACTAGGACTATAACAATAAAATTTGTTTGGTATGTTTCTTTTATTGATTTGAAATATGCTGAGAACAGTTCTTTTGGTAATCGATTGTCAACGATAAGCAAAATTCCGTTTTTACTCTATTAGGTTTAGACTTGAAAGTTGGCAAGCCTGTTTATTTTACGGGGTAGAGATTCACTGAAAATTAGTTTTTCTGAAACCCGTTTGGTTATTGGATTACGAGAGCGCAAAAAAATCCTTCTACTTCAAGCTTAGAGATTTTTAAAAATTAATAATTAGAGTCCCGTTCTCTTTTTGTATCAAGAGACGAGAGTTAGAGGTATATTTCTCAATTCAGTCGAAGTCTTCATGCTAGGACTTAGATATCAGTGATTTATAGTATATATCGATAAAGCGTCATTAAATACACAATGAAGCAAGTGGGTAAAGGCTAGACTCAATGAATATTCGAAAATAATTCGCATTATTTAAAGTTTTTTTTTCTGAGAATTTTAATAACTGTTAAAAAATAATAAGAACAAAATGCAACTGGAAAAAAAATAAATTACTGAAAAGTAAAATTTAAAAAAATCTATATCTAACATCTATATTACATTTAAAACAATAGTGAAAAAAAAATAATTAGTAAGAACCAAAATTAAAAAAGAAAAGCTATTTAAAACAGATAAAAAGGATCTTCATTGAAAAAAAAACTATTATGAATCTATTGAGAGAATTCATAAAACTTTGTTAGTAAAAAAATTAATTTTTTAAACAATACTTTTTTTGCAATACCTCAATTAAAAATATTTGTTATTCTGTTGCAAAAAACTATCAAATGAGAAAATATAATGATAAATAATTGTAGTGATAATCGAAATATATTATCGCAGACACATTTAGCGTGCATCGGCCCCTATGCGCGTCGGGTCTCGAGTGGTTCGAGGTTCGAACCAGAAACGCGCCAGTTACGAACCCTTGACCATTAGGCTACCGGGGTGGTCACTCGGAGTCGTTTGCTCGCTTAACGATTTCGGCAACACATTTGTTTGTTTCATTGTGTTTTATAGAGTGAACATTTTACAAATTTAAGAATTTTCGAATTCTTAATATATATCATTATCAGTTTGCTAATATTTGAGTTAACACTATGGGTCATCGAACTATTAATTTTAGGGCCCGAGCCCTCCCCTCAAATTACTACGGAACTATTTCTGGATCAGAACTCCACGAGAAGATAGGGTTGTTTTGGCAAAATTTAAAATAATTAAATAACATTGAAAATATACCACCGGCGACATGAAACTTGACACGATAATGTAGAATCCACTCATTCCGAGATAAAAGTTTGGAACTCGAAGCCGTAGGTCCAGTGACGAGGACGACAGCAGAGCCCTCTCCTAACTTCCACACCGATGGCGTATTCGAAATATTCTCGCAGACATATTTAGCATGCATCTACTCCTGTGCAGGGCGGGTCTCGAGTGGTATCTATTCATAGTTGTTTTTTTTATCATTTTTTTTCAATTATTAAAATTCTCATTTGTAACTGTAATTGTATTCCTCTAAAGTTGAAGTTATTTATTTACTAATTCTTTTTGAGTTGTTTATTATTAAAAATTCGAAAAAGTTCAGAATTAATTTCTGTTCAAATTTTTGTTTAGAACATAGGAGAATCGCAAACCTAATAATTATTATTAAAATGATTATGTTTTGAGTTCTCATAGTTTTCAATCTCATATTTTGCTTATTTGTTCTGCTTAGAGCTGCTCTGTTACGGCCTATAACAAATTGAATTTTATAAAACAGGCATGTCAAACATGCGGCCCGTCAAAACGTAGGTGGAGACAATTAACAAAACTTTAAATGCCATCTTAACGTTGGAATTTTATTTTTGGTAAACTTTTTTTCAAAAATTTACAACAGATTAATCTGTTATCTCCAATTGTTTTTTGTATCCTACTTAGAAATAGCCATTAATTATAAAAATTAAATATTTTATTCGTTTTTTTTCATTTAATTTTACTATAATAAATTAATTTTTATTAAATTTCTAAATGCGACTTTCATTTCTCTTTGAAGTATCCAATTTAAAGTTTATAAAATCTCAAGATGAGACTAAGACGAAGTGCAGTGTTTACTCAATGGTTTGTGAATGGAAGTGGATTTTGGTTTTTATTCGCGTATCAAATTAAAAACTTATTTAATAAAAACAACAATCAAACTTCATGAACAGAGTAATAAAAGATGCACATACTGTAATTTTCAAGAAAAATGAGAAATGTAGTATTTTATGCCCCCCCCCAAAAAAAATATTACGCCTCATGTAAAAACCGCAATTCAGTTGTTAAGGAATTTAATTTTAAAAGGTACTTTGGACACAAATAAAAAATAAAACGATTACACAAATATGTCGCGAAACTTTGTGAAGACGAGTTGTCGGAATTGAAAAATCAACTCTTAGAAAATAAATATATATTCACTAAATTTGTTGAATGAAAGCTTTACACTGTTCCGCTACTCGAGGGCGTTTGGCGATGGACGGCAGTGGAGTGACGAGGATGACACCAGAGCTCCCACCCTCTCCTTTAAGTTCCACACCACACCGACGGGAGGGCGTTTGAACCTCGAAATATTTAACGTGCATCGGCTTCAGCGGTACCATGATCAAACTCATGACTCGAGTTCGTTACCTTGACCACTAGGGTACCGCAGCCATCTAAATATGTCGAAGACAATGCAACGATAGTAAAAACTATTTATATGTAATCATTTTTTTGGCAAGCATATCGAAACCATTTACTGAACAAGAATTTGTTAGTGAATGCTTAATTAAAACGGAGGAATTACCGTATTTATTCGAAACCAAGAAGCACTTTTTTTTCCAATGTGAATGCTACTGAAAATCGAGGGCGGTTTAGAATCGAAGGGAAAGAAATTTGTTGGGTGGGGTATTTAGAACAATTACGGGTTCAGGCATGCAATTGAAAAAGTTTATAATACTGATAAAATAACTAATTATTCACTTCTTGTTTTCATTTTTAATTTCGTAAAATTTGATGTCGATAAACCATTTTACACTATTTTTCATTGCCAATCATTGCATTGGCGCCATCAATAGTAGTGAAACAAAATATTTTATTTATATCTATACTTATATTTTTACTTTCAAAATGATTTATAAACGAAAATGAATATCCTGTCGTTTAGCTGTACCGGACAGAGGAATCGTACTGCATAACCCTACATAAATTCAATATTTATCGCAAAATTATGCAATTACTGCAAGGCGTGCAACATCGTTCACGTCTCAACTTATCGTCCAGAGCAACGCTAAATGCAACAGTTTCTTGCAAACCTGAATTTTGTTTCGCAATTACATTTTCTGTCATTTGTGTTATTCTTGTTTCAACAGTTCGCGTAGAAGCAAGTATTTATTGAATTCGGGATAATATTGTTTACAAGTTGGGTAAATCGCTGAACAATAATTTCAGCACTTTTAAAAATGTGTCCTTTATATATTCGCCATCTTTAAAGGTTTTTCTTTGGCTGCTATACAATGAGAAATGACGAAACTCTAGAATCCTTTCGCTTTTGGTTTGACATAAAAATGTAATTTCATTTTTATATTCAGAAACAGTTGTCTTTTTTTCTTTTTTTTTTCAGAATTCTTTAATGTAGCCTGGGGTTTAGATTGAAAATGTTTTTGTACACTTGACATATGACACAGCACACATACAGCGCCATCTTTTTGTTGTACGAATCCAAATTCATTCGTCCAAGAATCTCTTGGAAATCGCTAACGTCGAGCTTTCTTTTTTTTTAGTCGTCATTCGATTCAATATGTGACTGCGAATTGTAGAAATAACTAAACACTTAAAATATAAATTTTCGCAATACTTTTAAAAACGTGACAAAGTTCAAAAATAACCTAAGAATCACGTCGTGCATCAAACTAAATTCAACTTGCGACCGCAATCCTACTCGATATTTGTACGTCGTCCGACTGACACAGAGTGTGGCCGCGGTAGCCGAGTGGTATAGGTATCGGACTGTGGCTTGCTTTGTCACAGGTTCGAGCCCAGTACCACTAAAGACCCGCCGTGTAGGGCAGCGATGCACGTTAAATCTGTCGAGAGCTGAAACGTCCTCCCGTTGGTGTGGTGTGGTAGTTAGGAGAGGGGGGTGCCAGCTCAGGTGTCGTCCACGTCACTTGACCATGGTTCAAAATTACGTGGTCCGTCGCCAAAAGCCCTCGTGTAGCTGAACAGTGCGACGTTAATATTCAATCAATCAACCGACTGACACAGAACACGAGAAGAAAGTGAAAAAAAAATATATATTCCAATGGTATATTTCCATTAGTTTAATTCGCACCGAAAGTATAAAATAAAATATAATTATGAATTCAATAACACAACGCTCAACGAATTGCAGTTGCTCTTAATACCTAAGGCGTTTGTTGTGAAATTAGATTCACTTCCCGCATGAGTGGATTTTTTCACCGAATTTATTTTCAATCCAAGTTGAATGTGTTAATTATATTTCCGCTGAAACTACTTTCTTTTTTATTAACGGAGCCGTAATAAGTGACACTTCATCTTACAAGAATTATTCATTTGCGTTAAATATTTAACACTATTAAAAAGTTGCATTTAAACAGAAGATATTTTCTTTAACGTAAAGAACACAAACTAAAAGCAGCAGAATCGTTTTATGGCAGAGAATTGAAAGTGAAAAATAATCTTTGTATAAAAGTGTGCGAGGCGTTGGAAGAGAGAGAGGAGAGACAGAGAGAGAGAGAGAACGATTTAGCCTGTTACGTAAAAGGTGTGCATTGAGAGAGAGGTATTGAGTTGATAGGGTCAAATGAATCTGTGTTGGTGTGGGGTGGAAGTGATTGATTGCCCCCAATTCATATTTTTCCCCTGTTGTGAATTGGAATTTAATCATATGTTATAAGAATAAATGTAGCATATTGCAGTTGGTTCAAATAATTCGAGATGGAATTCATTATTTATTTACAGTTGTTCTTTATCATTTTTTTTGACTGTTAATAAAATTATCATTTGTAATTGTTATTCTATAAAGTTGAAGTTTTTTTTTTTATTTTTCTATATCTTATATATATTCTTATATCTATGAGTTGCTTAGCTTAGGAATTAGGGGTGCCGAAAGACTTTTAAAAAAAAACGTTTCATTCCACTAACTTCCCCACATTAAAGTCCCATTAAAAAATGTGTTTTTTTCGAATAATTCCTCCCGGATCGTGCTTTTTCCACGAAAAGTTGGTCCTAGGCTCATCGGAGAACGACGAACCGGCATTCGAGGTTTGATTTTGGAAATTCCCTTTACTTTCCGAGTTAGAGCCCTTTTCCCTATTTTGTGAGCCCCGGCTTCTAACGAAAACCCTAACTGCACTACTACTTTGACTTTTATATGATCGTGATCTACTTATCGAGACCTTTCCGATGATGTATAGCTTTTGTAGGTACTCCGACATTTTTAGTTCGAACCCGGGGTCCAAATTTGACCTATTGCTTTGAAAATTTATCCAAAAGTTCTCTTCTACACTTCATCTATCCTCGGTTTCATTCACGAAAGAAAATTCGAATAAGTTCCGGAGTTATGGGGCAAATTCCAAAAATGGGTTTTCGCCCTGCGGGGGGCTTCCCCTGGGGTAGAACTTGGGAGTTTTATATCTTCAAAATTCTCTAGACGAGACCTTTCCGAAAATGTATAATTTACTAAGATTGTCCTATTAGTTCGAGAGTTATTCATAAAATGCTTTTATAACCATATTTTCATCTACCTATATATGCCCAAGAATCATTGTTTTCAGAGATGAATAACATTTAAGACTCACTTAGAAAACCATTTGGTAGATGACTCTAATTCAGCATGTGTTCTGCTAAAAGTAACATTTTACAATCCTAATGGAAGTTATTTGTCATCTGACCGGCAACAACAGAAGTCACACTAACATTACTTTTTAACTTGAATTCAACGTATATCCAAAAATTTACTGCTATGCAGTGCAAAATGTATTTTTAATAGTAAATAAAGAGTTTTGAGTATATAGTTAGTATTTATAATTTTTTATTATTTTCCCAAAAATCACAAGTCAAAATTATTTGGCGGCACGTCTCTACCCTATTAAACACTTTTTCAGAGAAAATGATCCAAAAAGGTTCGCCCCCCTGACTTAGATCGAATCTAGGAATTTACTTATACGGTGTATTGGTAGAGGGACAAACTACCGCTTTCAGAGTAGCGGGAGGAAACTTCCCTTCTTTTCTTTTTAGCGCGGACGACCTTGTAACGAGCAGGATTTCCTACTCGAGACGAAAAAAGCCAAAGGAGCGTTGCATACCCGAGCGTGACGTTCATTCAAGTTCACTTTCCACCAAATCGCGCCAATGGAAGTTATCACTTCAAAGAACTAAATCTGTGAAACGACAAAAATACCCTCAAATTGACACAGCTACCGCGGCCCCTTTGCACGCCCGTCCTCATCTCGGGAGCGTAGTAACACGAGGCGTGCACCCCTTCCCGCCTCCCATGAAGTGGATGCGAAAGGTTTGTCTCGCGATGCCGAGTGCTGATCCGGAGGAAACTGGGGCCATTCCCTCCTGCCCGTGAAAGCAAACCAAGCAGCGAGCGAATCGAGGAAGCGCTGAAGTGGTTCTTGTCCCCGAACGCACCTTCTCACCACACAGGTTTGTGTGCAAGTTCGGAGTGCGATTGCGTCCTCTCAGACTGAAAGGTGGTTCGGAAAAAACTGCACACCTTTTACAATACTTAACAACACTTTCGAAAAGTTAAAGATGTACATTTTCCCCTACAGTCAACAGTTTTGTAAATAATCTTTTTAAAACGCTCAGAATATTTAAATTGAGAAGGATATAAATACATTGAATTTCCAAATTTCTGTGTGAAAGGTTTATGCTTCCAGAGACATAAAAGAAATATTGAAATGCCTCAATGTATTTTTACCGTCATTACGGAATGTGTTGTGACACACGGCTTTATACATATATAAAAAATATCAAAAACAAAAAAAAGCTAGTCATAAAAACGTATTCATTTACCAAATAAATATAGTAACGTTTGTAGTTGGGTGCCTTAAGGCCGTATCACACGTGCATTTTCCATGCAACTTTTTCGTCCAATTTTTGGCCTAATTTGAGGGGGAAGGGTTGCCATTAACAAAACGACATGCTCTGACGTCAGCCACGCTCCATCACCACATTGAAAAATTACTCGCCGATTTTTCTGCTTCAGAAAACGACCATCCAAAATTATTTCTTTCATATCGCTTGCGCTTTTGTTGATGGGTGTAAACAGAAATGAAGCACCATCCTATTTAAAATATTATACGCCGTTAAAATATTATACACCATTAAGATATTATACGGCATATCTGATATGCTAGATGAAACGGAAGCCGCCATCTTGTTTATGACGTAGGGCACCGAAGAACCCCATTGGCTAGAATTTCAAGCAACTTTTAGTTGGAACAACTTTTTGAGCTCACTAGCAAAAAGTTGTTCTAAAGTCGTGACTATGGCAACTGAGTAAAAATTACACGAATTGGACGAAAAATTGCTTGAAACGCGTACGTGTGATACTGCCTTTATGCCTTGCAACGCCGGTACGTAGTTGGGAAACTAATTTACGAAAACTATGACGACTTTTAATTCGATGAGCAATTACCTGATGGTTTCTTTTCTGCAAAAAAACATTTTAATGGTTAGTTTTTGAAAGCAGAACACACATTTTAAATTCGAAGTAAATTGAACCTATAGAAAATAACATAATGAACTGAGTATGTCACTGAATATTAAAAGGAAAAATCAGAGTGCCTGAAAATATTTTATTTCCAGCATTACGAAAGGCTTTTAGCCAGCTTTAGGCGTATAAAAATACCAATAAAAAGCTTTTTATAAAAATATATCGAATTGTATATTATACATATTTGTATTTACGCATTCAACTACAGTACGTGGGCCTCCTATTGCCTAAGAAACAGAAATGTCTTCTGTTGTAATTCTGGCATGGGGAGGGCAATCTCCTTAACTCGGCTGAAAAACTCCCTATAAAAATTTAAAACTTTTAGCTTTGTTGTTTCACTTAAAACTTTTTTTACCCCATCACAAAGTCGTTTCTCTATTTTCTAAAAGAAAAACAAGAATACCAAAAAGAAAAAAAAAGTTATTCTGACGCTTTTTCGTTGTGTTGGCAACCAATCGTTCAAACGAGAATAGACATATATTCAAACACTTCAAAAGCTATTTCATGTTAAAGAAGAGCTTCCACAAACTAGAACAATAGCACTGAACTTAGCGTAGACGCTGCATTGCATCACGATGTTGCAAAATAGAAATATTTACAGATAGATAGAAAATGTAGAACAAATTGTGACAAGATACGTCCAGCAAAGTTGGAATACTTCATTTTATAATCCGTTTGGTGTACGACTCAAGTTTAAAAAATAGTTGTTTGTGAATCTTTTAAATGAAATGTTGTAAAATCATCCACAAATTATATACAGCTGGAAACAAGTAATGCGATTTGCTTTTAATACAAGACTGTTATTATTACAGTCATTGGAAAATTGAATGACTTAAGTTCGATCGATTAATGAAACCGGTCTTTTGAAAAAGCTGACCTTTATCAATACATTTATAAAGCTTTTTAAGAAACCACTGGTTGCAGAAATAAAAAATTTAGAACTCTGCTAACATTAAAAGGGCATTCCTTTGTCTTGAAATTTTCAGTTATTCATGTCTTTCATTCCTCGCTTTCTTTCAAGACATTTTGGCTCTATGCTCAGGCAGCACAGTTGATTTCATACCTGAAATTAAATGGTATTTTTCTTGATGATTTTGCGAAATAAATTAAACTTCGAATTTTAGCTTTTTATCAATTATTTTCGTAATCATTCGTTGCACACACAAAAATATACCTAAAACAGATGCGTGAAATCGTCAAAATTTATATCTCTTGATCGGCGAGAAAAATAAAGGAAAACGCATGAGCTGATAGTTTCTTAAAAGCCGGCTGGTTGGCGTAGTTGGTTTGGGGTGCAGGCCTTGTACGCCTAAGTTTGCGGGTTCAACCCTGGCCGAAGTCGGTGGATATTCATGATGCAAAAAATCGACAGCGTCCATGTCGTATGATTTGGCGGCAAGTTAAAAATCCCTAGAGTGCCAATTTGGCTCGGATGCTCTCGGCAAAATGAAATTCCAAGGACAGTTTTGCATCATCAGAACTCAGGTGCCTCTGTCTGGAGAGGAAACTTGGTGTTAAAATTCCTTACATAGCGGCAATTGATATCCACCTATATGGTACCTCACTAAAAAGTGATACCAGCTCCCGAGGAATGTACTGGGGTTCCATGGTTATTACCAATCCGCAGCCCCATTAGAAAAAAAATCCTTTCTACATTTTACAACATTAAAAAATGCTTTCTTTTAAAATATATATAACGGGAAATAACAGTCTCATGAGTTTTTATCGAATGTGTTTATCGAAAAATGTAAAATATTCTCTTAAATATCAGTTCGAAATTTCTCTCTTAAAAAATAATATTATTAATGGCTGGAATAGGACCGAGTAAGAACGATAATTCGATGGATAAAAAATGCACTAATAAATTCGATGCAATGTAGAAAGTCCACTTGGAACGAATTAAAACATTTTCCTACTCTATTAGAATAAAAAAATGTGGGATTCAGATCCGTATGAAAAGAGAAATTCCATTAAAAAAAGTATTGGTTAAATTTATGGAAACAATTACGTAAATTGTAACCCTCTCTCTAAGCACTATTTAACTCGTCACAGCAATTCTCAATATTTTTCGTACACTTCAAAAATCAAATGATTGTCCCCTAGTAAGAAAAGCTTGAAAATGAATAAATAAATATTTCTTTCAAAAAAGTGTAGTATTATCAACAATCGGAGTATGAATTTATGTAATAACGATTGGTATAAATTAAACACAAAATTGATACTGGGGACAAAACAAAATGCACATTATATAAAAAGAAATAAACTACAGTGGAAAGTAAGTAAAAAATCGTTTGTGGTTCCTCTTTTGTCTTTGATTCATTAAATTCTATTGAAAATATTAATATTTATACACGCTGAAACAAATCCACGATTTTTAATCTTCATCGATTGTCAAAATATGTCTAAAAATGTAAAACACAAGAATCGTCTGATACTCGTTTTTTTTTAATGTTTGAGCTCTAACTATTGTTATTCGATTGGAAAGACAGTTAATAGAGCGAGCGGGAACATTTCCGAAATATATAAACAGGTGTTTATAAAATACTATGGAATTCCGAAGTTGAATTAAATGAACCGTTTTTGAGAGCATTCAATATCGCGAATGAAAAGTAAAATAAATAAAAAAACGATGTACATATCTATTATTAATCTTGCAACATTTAAAACCGTAGTTAACTGATTTAACAAAATTTTAGTATTACATCGTATGCGTTCAAGAAGATGCTTTTTCAATAAATGAAAGTTTTTTTGTAAACCATACGAACTAGAAGCGATCATAATTTATTTTTAAACATTTTGTTTTTATATTTTTTAATCAGAGGGTTGATTATCATTTCATACCAAAAATATACATCGCAGTTTCTCTGTTGAAAAAATACGAATGAAAT
This sequence comes from Trichonephila clavipes, assembly GCA_019973935.1. Classification (NCBI taxonomy): domain Eukaryota; kingdom Metazoa; phylum Arthropoda; class Arachnida; order Araneae; family Nephilidae; genus Trichonephila; species Trichonephila clavipes. The sequence continues at coordinate 34,343 of BMAU01016302.1, read as the reverse complement.
GTTTCTCTCTAATATGAATTCAAAATCATTTGATTCTTACTTTATGAATGGACGTCTTTTCTGATCTATAGGGTTTTAGTTTTGCTGCACACGGTCAAATTAATTTTATGTGCGTGTACGGATGGAGGCGCATTGGGTGATAAGAAAAATGAATCAGAAAGTTATGCAAAAAATTAATAATAAATAATTGAGGAGTTTCAGCTTTATTTTTATTCTTTCTTTCGGATTGCAAAGGAAAGGAAATGTCTCTCTCTGTATATATTATATACTACTCAGGTTTTAAAATCATAAATAAAAACATGAATTGCAGGAATCTTATAGAAAATCCTTCGTAATACATCCGTTTCTTAAAAATAATCTCATATCCAGTCACAAAGATTTACAAGTCGGTCTACCATGAATGGTCTGGCCCTCTTTTTGTGATAACCTAAAATGATTTTAAAGCGTTCTCAACCAAGTGGGATATTTCAATGAAAAATATTGAAAATGAATGCAAAAATTTATTTCGTATTTCAGTATTCTTTATTTTTATTTAACAGCTTTTAAAAGTTGGAAATAATTTTCCTTTTTGAAACAGATTCATTCACTTCCCACGCATGCCATTCGAACTGAATTTACGTTTTTCCTCCCCCCCCCCCCCAAACGTTATCTAAACTCAATAAAAATTATCATGAAGAAAAATGTATTATTTTCCAGACAAACACGTCCAAATAATGTATAGTATATTCATTTACTTTTCCTATTTAGAGAGGTTTCAGAAATTGGCAACTTTTATCTTGAACGTATAAACTCCTATTGAGCATTTACTATTCAGAAGATAAAATATAGGACGCATTCCACTTAAGAATTAAGATGTGTTAAGTCAAAAATTTAGAATAAACATTTTATTTCCTAATAAAAAATGCACTTTATATATTCAGTGTTATGGTTTACTGATTTTATTTAAAGAATCTCAAAAGTTAAAGCCTGATACGGGAACTCTCAATTCGTATACCTATTTAGAATATTAAAAATGTTATGGATACAAATAAATATTAGCACACTAAAACACTCAGAATTAATTATACAATTAATCTATTTGCTTACGTATATAAAAAAACCTTTCAGAATTACATATGTGTTACAAAAAAAAAAGGGTTTTACCTATGTTTTCACTTTTTTCAGTATTGTTAAATACCATAATAAATATAGAACGTTGAATATCTCAGTATAATGAGTCCCCGAAAACACTCCCAAAATATGTCTAAAAGAAACTGGATTTTACGTAATTGTAAAGATGATTATTGGGAATTTTACAAAAATTGTCGATTTTCTTTAAAATACCAGAAAAATGTTAAAACAGTGCAGAAAAGAAAAAACAAGACTTTTTAGATATGTTAACTATTTGATTCGATAATGTGAAGGGGAAAAAAAGGGCGCGTTTTTTGTTTCAGTTTTCTAGGAATGACGTCATGTCCAGTCTTTTTTTTTAGTACTATCTACATGACTGGAATTGCGAAACTTCTTACAATCAATGCCTTTCAAAACACATTTTAGTCACGCGAAATTTGTCAAAATTGAGAAAACCCATTACATAAAATTATTATTTTCTTTCAATTGGCATTGACAGTAAAGTCGAATTTGTTTTAAAAAAATACAAAAGAAAAAAAAACGTATTCAGCATTCATTAATTTTATTAATTTAGGTAACTTACAGTCAACAAGGGGGGAAAAACTTTAAGTCAATTAATTCCTACCTAGGTCAACAATTTTTATTTTAGTTACTTTTTATTAAACAGTTACAATAAATATAAATATGTATATACATATGACAGAATCACAATAAAGTCCCGCGTGCTTCAGAACACAAGGTCGGTGGGTCCAGAACTCTGGTCTGAATCCTTCCACAGCTCGGACAGCGAGCTGTGTCAACGGGCCAAAAGCTCCACAGCACGGTGAATGTCGTGCCTCAGCGGAATGAACGTTACGCCAACACTTGACGAACGGGCCGTGGGTGTACCGTTCGGCGTCCATCGAAACACGGGACGGTGTTCGAGAACGCTCTTCTGACTACACCTCAGATCACACCTAGAAGGCGAGTTTCAGTCGGATGCATCAGAGCACCTCTCATTTGCACATTCAGAACGTTATTGAGAAAAATTATTCGGAACACGAGAAAAAAATTTCATTTTTCGAGGAAAAATAGAATCCCGTCGACAGATCGAATTCCATCCTTTTTTAGTCCTCACACCCGAAAACAGATCCAAAAACAAATTTTTGGGGGTGCTAAATTTTTAGTTGACTTTGAAATTATTTCATCTTAACACGAGAATGGAGCAAATTTAATTCGCCAATAATTCAAAAATTTACCAGAGTATCCACTAAATTTATAGTTTTTTAGAAAGATCTCATTAAGTAAAAGAGGAACATATATCTTTCTAGGCCCTGACCTTTAAAGGGTGACCTCCAGAAGATATCTTTATTTCAGAACGGAGGTCCATAACACCTGCATTTTTACACGAATTTTCACATTAAAAAATACAAATAGATAGAACTTGTTGAGTTGCGCATACAATTCAATTTTATGAGCTCTAGTTTCATAGGGAACCCTTCAAAAAAAAAAAAAAGAGGCCCAAAATTCCAAAAGGAGGCAGGTAACTCCAAAACTTACTCAAACTTCAACAAAGTACACCGTTAGATAGAGCCCGACACATATAACTTAGTGCTTCAGTGTAAAAGGGGACCCCTCCAGATCTTGTTGACCAAAATTTCAAAAGGGGGCCAGTAACTCCAAAACTTACAAACATTTCTACAAACAAAGAATACTGTTTTAAAGAACTCATTGAGTAAAACCTAGCCTCCAAGGGGTCTCCTCAAGAAGGGGAGGGGAGTCAGAATCAGAATGGGGGACCATAACTCCGAAACTTATACAAATTTTCACAAACCAATCACTTCGTTCAAACAGACTCATCCAGTTGCGTGAAGAATATTTTTTTTGGAAACTCTAGTTTTTAAGGGACCCCCTTCAGAAGGAGGTTCGTAATACGAAAAGTGGGGACGCTAACTCAAGAACTTACATGAACAAAATATACCGTTCGAAAGAACACAAAATGTTTCGTCTAAAAATATAATTTCGTGGCTCTGGTGTAAAAGGGAGCCTCACAAAACGTGGGGCCCAAAATTTCAAAAAAGGCCCCGTAACTCCAAAACTTACAGGACTTTCCACTAACCAAAAACACCGTTTTAAAGAACTCACTGGTAGAAGAGGAACATATTTTTTTCTACACCCTGGCCTTAAAGGGGGCTCCTTCAGAAGGAGGTCCCGAATCAGAATGGGGGCTCATAACTCCGAAACTTACTCGAATTGCCATAAACAAAGAACACCGTTCGAAAGATCTCAACTGGTTGAGTTTAAAAAAAAACGGGTGAGATTTTGGGCCCCCCCAAAATTTCACAAGGGGACCTATAACTCCAAAACTTAAAGAAAGACCACCTAGATATGGAACTCGTCGAGTGGCGTCTAAATACGTAATTTTGTGGTTCTCGGGGCAAAGGGGGGGCAGTAGCTGGGACCCGAAAAAACGAAAGTTGGCCCCTAACTCGGTAACTTACAACATAGTTAAATTCACAAACATTTAAAGCCACTTCATAAATAGAATTATTTATTTGAATAGAATCAGCACTGTTTGAGTTTTAGATGGTTCAGTACTATTTATTATAAATTAATATTCTTTAGCTTGAATTACCACTAATATAATATTTCAAGTGAATCTTATTACTTTCTTGGGCAATACAGTGTTCACTTTAAAACGACTTTTAATGAAATTAATTGCGAAGTATTGGATCAATTCAACTGTGATCAAATAAATTTTTTTATATCTTTCTTGATGTAATAATAATCACATTCGATCCTATTCTTAACAAAACATCTCTGGAATATAGAATGTTTTTACACAATCCATGTGACGTATACTTTACAGTACCAGAGAATGTTTAGTTTTGAGAATTAAGAATTTGATCCAAAACGTTTGGAATTATTTTTCTGAACATTTCTCTGATAAAAGACAGCCCACAAAAAAGAATCAGGAATTTGATTGAAAATAGTGGAAACAAAAACTAGTACAGACTCGTTTCACGGTGAGCTCTCTCGTCGACACGCCACCACGAAATCTCAAGCATAATATTAACCCTTTAACTGGTTTGCCCGTACACCATACGAACCACCGAAAGTTGTTTAGATTCTTGGAAATATTCAAAAAAGAACAGGGAAAGCAAGGCAATGTACAATTTGTTGCATATGAAGAAATAAAATAGAAATATGATCCAAAAAAGCCTATATTATATCTCTGTTCCCATAGCAATGTAAGACTGAGTATTACACCATGCTTCAAATTATGTGTGCATATATATATATATATATATATATATATATATATATATATATATATATATATATATGTCGCAGGAAAATGATGAAATTAGCAATTTCATCAAATCCCTAAGAGAGATGATAAATTGATGCGAGATGTTAAAATGACGTCTCTTCAAGGTCATTTCCTGATAAAAGTAATAGATTTAAACAAATCCTTTACGCGTTTCAGTAAAATGATGAAATAATGTTGTCAAGACTTTAAAAGTGTTTATTTAACAAATAGGGTGCATTATCAAACGTAGAAGTAAGTAATACAACAATAGTCAATGAAATAAAACTATTTATTCGAAACTAATTAACCAATAATTAGAAAATTAGGCTGGTATTTTTTATGTGTAACATCTTTTCTCTCGGTTACTTACACACTAAAAAATATCAATCCCTATGTGAATCCTATGGTGCCATTTTTTTTTTAAGATATGGGGTTGATATTTAGTGGATCGATACTACTATCTGTATGGTTAGGAAGTACAAGGACTCGACCCCCAAGTTTCTCCTCCCCTTTGGACAGCATTTTGCCCAATCAAATACTGACTAGTTCGTTTTATCATTCCACCGAAACTGTTCAGGGATTTGATAAAACCACTTACTTTCATGAGGGCATTGAAGAGACGTTATTTTAACATCTCCCGTCCTTTGATCCTTAGGGATTTGATGAAGTTCCTAATTTCGTCCTTTCCCTGCGACACATATATGCACACGCAAAATCCTGAAACCGTTTGAAAAAGAGGTACGAACATGAATTTTTGTGAAGGTATGAGAGAAATTCTTTTAAGATACGAGACATTCCTCATATCTCGCAGAGCGCACTTGTAAAAGCAAACATTTGGAGACTTTTGTGTTCCACAGTTATAAAATAAAAAAAAGTGTGAAAAATTGAAAATTAAAATAAAATTCGTCCATTTTCGCATTCTGTTAAGTCTTATGTTTAGTTATATGTAAGGGAAAAAAAGAGGTGTCCTTTTTTGAAACATTTCGGACAAAAATACTGACCACTTAAAGAGTCAATCCTGTAGAGTTTCTTACTTTTCTCCTCATATGTATATTATTGAGTTTAATATCATGGAATAAAATGCATTCAAAAAAGAGGAGAGGAAAATGAATGTTGTCCCATTATTTTTATAGTTTATACAAGCATTTAAAAAAAATTGTTTAAGATCCGATAACTCGCGTCGTACGCATTTAAACAATCATAAAAGTAATTTTAATAATCTGACAAAAAATAAAACTAGAAAAAATTTTCTTTTCTATATTATTTTAATTGCGTATACTTAAACTAAATGGATTTTCTTTCAAGTAGTTAGAAAAGTTAACATTAAGGTGGGTCGAGGCAAACGTGAAGTTTTTCCTTTTTTTGTGAAAAGATATGCGACATTTATACTACGTCTTATTAATAAATGGTGATTAATGACTCGTTTGGGGGGTTGTTAAAAGAAGTATAGTTTTTTAGAGTTTGTAAGGGCATTTAAAGGAGATTTCTGAAAGAGCTTTAAAATTTTTTAACACTCCCTTAATTTTATTAGTTTTTTACATAAATATCCGTGGTAATTCGTAGAGTATAAAAAGTATTACTTAGACCTTTTGTAAGAAAAAAATTAAATTGTATCGAGTTTTTCAAAATTTCATGCATAATCTGGAAAAAAAATTGATACGAGTATGCAAAATGTTTTACATGGATAACACGTTTTGCAAAAATAATAATGCACTTATTCCCTGATTTACATGGAAGATAGATTCCTTAGAAAACCGTGTAAATCGAAAACAAACTAAACTACTTCATTTTATCTTGAAATATGGGTATGAAATCTGTTTCTTAACGGTGTCTTGTAACCATATCACTAATGCCTTTTATCAATATTATTAAAGGTTATTAGGTACCACTTACTGTAACACAGTGCTTCTCAAAATTTCAATATTTGCGACCCAATATTCAATCACAATTTTCATCGCCCCCCGCCCCATACAATAATAATTTATTAAACTCAATAATATTATACTTTGCCGTTAAACCAACGAAATGACTTTAACCTCTTTTATGCCGCTGGAGTATATAAATGTTTCGCTTAACCAGAGTGTAAATTGCCGTGGACGTATATATACGTCTTCCCGAAATACGATCTTTTCTGTGCACCTCTATACATAAAATTATTCCGAAGGCTTTGGAATACAATAAAATGACCTTGACTGTGTTTGCGAAGGATTTACTTATTTGTAAGGATTCGCTGAATAATTCCTCTTCTCCCTCTCCTAATACATCCCATACGCACGCTTATGTGTAAACGGTGGGATCAGGGAGCGAATGGCGTAATTTTTAATCAGGGACTAATTATAAACCTTACAAATTATCAAGATAAATGTTCATTTTTAATATAATTTTATATATGACAAGCCCACGAGGGGGGTCAATGTTAATTATTAAACTTGTTTTTAACTTAGTATTTCTAAATTAATTATAAAATACATTGCGTAATACTGATGCATTTTTAAGTGTATTATATCAGTGAAAATTTGTATTTATTTCTTAATATGCCAGAATGTATTTTGTGTTTGTTTTTACTTTTAGTAAGTAATTAATTATGCAAATTAATAATCTTTTCTTTTTCAGCTTTTCAATAGGCTCGCGCCCCCTTGTAGATTTATCACCCCCCCCCCAGGGAGGCTCACCCCACAGTTTGTGAAACGCTGCTGTTGAAAAATACTGAAACACACTACGGTTGCTGTTTTCCCTACGGTAGCACTCTCCATAAGGAAAATTGAGTTTTTAAGGGGTTCACTTCCCAATAAGAGCTTGTTTAATGCATGTTTCATTTCCTGCTCATTGCTGTTTAAATATGACCTATTCTTAGCGTTAAATATTCAACTCAGATAAAAGCGATTGTGCAATGCTTGAAAAAAAAACCAATCACTCTTTGTTGCGTATTGAAAAAAAAAGACTTAATAGCAGAATTTACGAAATCATAAAAAGATCTGGAAGATAATTCTCTTTCGACAAATCAACTGTTATTTTAAAGTGTTGTATGTTAGCGCCAGAGTGATTTAATTACTGTCGGACCTCTATATAACGAAGTCTCTAAATCCCGGAAAAAAGTTCGTTGTATGGAAAATTCGTTACTGATTCATTGATTGAATATTAACGTCGCATTGTTCAGCTACACGAGGGCTTTTGGCGACGGACCAGGTAATTTTGAACCATGGTCAAGTGACGTGGACGACACCTGAGCTGGCACTCTTCTAGGAAAATTCGTTACATAAATTCATCTTTTAATATACTTTTAAACCACATAAAACAAATTTTAAATTCATTAAACACTATATATTAAAACAAGTAATTATTCACACCTTTTTTTTAAAATTAATGTATATTTATTTTATATATCTTACCCATAAAAAAAGAAAGATAGATAGAAAAACTGCAAGGAAAACAAGAAAAAAAAAGTCAAAGAATTCACTGTATTTCCAATCTTAAGAAAATAATTTTATACTAAAATTAATTAATTTTAAGGACATTTTATAATTAATAACATACAAGTAATATTAAACATACATTATTTTATAATTAGAACACTGGGACACGGAACAACTCCACTGAGGGCGAAAGAGGATATCGTAGATGTTTCTAGTGAACTGGGCAATGGGGGTTAAATGTTGTACTTCTTGGTGAAACGCACAGAACTCTATAGCTGTTGGCGAGTTAAGATGTAATAAAACCAGTTTAAGATTTATGACTACCGTAAAATGTGTTAAAGAGAGAATAACTTGAAATTTTTTCAGAAATACTTGAAAAAAATGGAAAACAAAAACTGAATCACGTGAGAAAAAGTTCGTTATATAGAAAATGCACTTAGCTATAGAGAGATTATTTTACGAAAAAATCGTGAAATGTTCGAGGTGGTAGGAAAAATTTCTCTGTATAGAAAAATGTGCAATATGTTCGACTGCATATGAAAAAAAATTTCACCTTTTGTACTTTCCACCATTGGTTCTACATATCCATGTGAAGAAATCATTTCACATATGAAATACATTTTAAGTCCAGAAAGAAGTTGTTTAAAAAATGGGCATTCAGAATAATGTGTCAAATTAAAAGTCATGAATTAATATTGCGATATTAAATAGAGCTTTACAAGAAAAGATTCCAATTAAAACTTTAATTTTTTATTTAACTGTTTTGTAGGAATGCTTGTATTTTATGTTGTTTAATTTTAATTTTAAGGTATCTAACTACTTGTGATAACATTTTTTAACAATATTGCTTGAAATTTGCCTTTAAATTCATTTTTTGTTAAAAATAGCAAAGCAAGAAGAAAAAAATTCTTTCCAATGCAATTTTTTTTAAAAAAAAAAATGGACAATTTTATTCTACTAAAGGCATTTTTTTGTGGTTTACGATAAACTCTGTAAAATAAATTCTAATGCATAAAATTAAAAAAGAACTCATAAAATTTACTTAGGAAACAGTTGCCTATGCAATGAACAGCCATCTTTGAATAATTTCAATTTATCAGAAAATTAAGGGTCAAAAAGTGAACAAAATGCAAATTTTTGCATTTATCCCAAAGGAAAAAAATAATAAAAAAAAGGTAAATGTTTTCCCTTAATCCATAGCTTATAAAATACAACGTTGAGATAATTTCAGGCAATTATCTTAAGAATTTTTAATTTTACTTTTTAAAGATATAACTTTTTATTTTTCAAGATTTCTTTTGGCATGATAAAACACCCAAAAATTGAATAAAATTATGAAAATGCTACAAAAACTATAATTGCTTATCCCTAACCGGTAAATATGAAATATTAAAAAGTTCCTCGTAGAAAAACAATGATCTATCTATACAAGGGGAGATTAAAACGTTTTATAACAAATCTGTAAATATAGATTCTTTTAAAGGTGTGCTAGATTATAGAATTTTTACTCACAAAGACCTACCAAGTTCTGTATTAACAATTATAACATATATAGTCGGTTGATTGATTGATTGATTGAATATTAACGTGGCACTGTTTAGCTACGCGAGGGCTTTTGGCGACGGACCACGTAATTTTGAACCATGGTCAAGTGACGTGGACGACACCTGAGCTGGCACCCACTCTCCTAACTACCACACTACACCGATGGGAGGACGTTTCAGCTCTCGACAGATTTAACGTGCTTTGCTGCCCTACACGGCGGGTCTTTAGTGGTACTGGGCTCGAACTCGTGACAAGGCAAGCCACGATCCGATACCTATACCACTCGACTACCGCGGCCACCATATATAGTCGGACATCCATTTTACGAACCTCTATTCTGTGAACTTTCTCCTGAAACCAGGAATATTTTGCTATTTCCTTCCTAAAATAACTTCCAAATAGTGAAGCACATTTCCTATTTAACGAACTTTTGCTTTTGTGATTCGATTTTTTTCACCCTATTTAAAAAATATTTACAGTGGACCACAAAAGTGTTCGTACACTTGCAATTTCCCATAAAGTTTAATGTTTTCGGCTAATAAAAATTGAAATTGTAATTTTTTTATGATATCAGCAACTTGGTCTTAATGAAATACCATAATCAATTTTTTAAAAATCGAATAACTATTATTTTTAAAAATTAAAATCTTCAAAAAATTATTAAAAAAATTACACCACAAAAGTCTTTGTATACTTAACAAAAATCTCAACATAGATTTAAATATTGAATTTTTTTAAAATTTAGTACTTAGTAGGGTATATTTAGTGTCTACAACAGCTTTTAAACGTCTTGGTATAGATTGAATCAGTTTTTTTGTAATTTCTGCATCGATTTTCCTCCGTGCTTCTGTGATTATTGTTTTTACTTCACATCATGTGTTTATATGACATGTTTTCATCTTTTTAAAATCAAATTCTCACCAAAAATCTTCTATAGGGCAAAATAAAGTGATTGAGGAGATGTATTCAGAATTTGGGGACAGTTATAAACCTACCAGCGGTGTACTTTGAGAGTAGTGCGCTTGGCATCATTATCCTGTTAAAAAATGAGAAGTCGTGTCCAGTATCCAAATTTTGAGCGGATAATTTAAAATTTCTCTTTAAAGTATTTAAATGGAACTCATGATTCACAATACCATTAAAAAATACCAAATTACCTAATTCTGAGGCCGATTTACACCCCCACTCAAGAATAATTCCACCTCCAAGGTTCATTGATCCAACTAGATTCTTGGGATTAAGTTTCAGAAAATTCAAAATTGACAGCAAATTGATTGAGATGACAGAAAATGTGACATTTTTGGTTTCGATGGGCATATACTAGTTCGTAAATGAAAACATGAGGAGTTTAACCCCCTCAATTTATATGTGGAAAGAGAACTCCACCTCCATGTTTCAGCATGGAGGTGGAGGTGTTCTTGCGTGGGAGTGTAAATAGGCCTCAGAACTGCATGTGGTAATGTATGTTTAAAAATACTGGTTGTAAAATAATGGACGCTTAAAATTATTTGTAGGCTTAAGGTATCCGACTACGTTCGGAATCGTGATTTTAAAAAAGCTCATAAATGGATAATTTTTATATTTAGTGTCACTCAGATTAGAATACATGCATAAAATTGTTTTAAGGACATTTTGACAAAAAAAAAATTATTTAAATATAATATTTTGGCAAAAAATTAACTCAGAATAATCTTGTTTCCAAATCTTCTCCTTTTGTGAAAAATGCTTCTATTATAAAAATATTTTGCCTGTATATAGCTCAGACCTCTGTACAGAGGCTCAACTATGATTTTAGAAAAATTCGCATTATTTTCAGAGTTACAGCCATTTGAAATAATTATAGGCGTTTTTTTCTTAAAATTTCCCCCCTCAGTTGTCGTAAAATATGAATAAACCCACTTCTAAGTTATATATTTCAAAAATTCTACTTGATCCTCTGTACAGAGGTCTGAGCTATATACAGGCAAAATATTATTATAATAGAAGCATTTTTCACAAAAGGAGAACATCTGGAAAAAAGATTATTCTAAGTTAATTTTTTGCCAAAATATTGTATTTAAATAAATTGTTTTTGTCAGAATGTGTCCTTAAAACAATTTTATGCATATATTCTAATCTAAGTGGCACTAAATATCATGAAAATTGTTCATTTATGCGCTTTTGCAAAATCACGGTTCCGAACGTAGTCGGATACCTTAGATTGGAAAATGTCTCATTAAAACATTCCTCGATTTCAATATAAAAATCTTTGCAGATTTCTTTTTGATGGGTAAGATATATAAAATGAAAAGATATTAATTTACAAAAAATTTGTGAATAGTTACTTTTGTTAACGAGACATAGTGCTTATGAATTTAAAATTCGTTTTGTGTTGTTTTAAGGTATATTTTAAAGAAGAATCTATATTTAACGAATTTTCCACATAGCGAACTTTTTTTCGGGATTTAGCGACTTCGTTAAATAATACGACTGTATATCGTTGGATGCACTGTAACGAATGTATTTGTTTGCTACCTTTTGTTGCCTTTGGTTACAAACAGAAAAAAAAGTGTTGAAATAAATTTATCATGTGAATTAATTAAAGAGCCAGGTAGGGGATAATTGATGTTACCTATTCAATGAGTTACGATTGCTGTTGCAGTTGCTAAGTACAAAATAAAAAAAAAGAACGCAGAATTTAAATTGGGGTTATTAATTTCCCTCCACGCCCATGGAAAAAAGCAGGGCACGGGCAGGTTTATAGAAGTTAGTTCTCAAAATGAGCTCAGCCATGATAAAATAAGATTATAATCCACGCTAGAGCTAAAACTAGATTAACCATCACTTCACGATACAATACCAATATAATATATCTTAAACTAAATTTATAAATAAAAATTCTAATTGAATCATAAACAAGTAATAAAAATTTTGTTTAAGACGATTCCTACTTATAGGTCAACAAAGAAAATTCTTATTTTAGTTATATTTTATTAAGTAGTTACAATTAATATAAATATGTATATACATATGACAGAATCACAATATTAAGTGACAAAATAGAAAGCGACTACTGACATTTTCCTTTCTATATAGGGTGTTGGACTATTTTGTGTTTGCTACTTTTTTATCCATTAGTTAAATATAATTATTATAATAAAGTGATACAGTGTAAAAAAGAAATCCCAATCGCAGAAATTAGGCCATCTTAGGTGGAACTCGAACCGACGACCTTTGGATTAGAAGTCAAACGTGTGTAACAAGATATATATATATATATATATTTGATATATATATATATATATATATATATATATGAATCTTCTGTGCGTGTGTATGTCACTAAACTCCTTCTAAACGGCTGGACCAATTTCCATGAAATTTTTTGTCTGTTCCAGTGGACTCGAGAATGGTTTAGATTTATAATTCGGTTTAGAAATGTTTATTTAATTAATTTTTTATTTATAAATTGTTGATCTTGGAATGTTTTACATTGGATCCGGCAGACTGCGCTACGATCGCAGTATCTAATATTCAAAAATCTTTTATTATAATTCTAGTTGGTCCCGACAGTTGGTGATAGGATCATTTCAGGGAAATATTTTGTCACTTTGTGTTATTATTTTGTTGAAATAAATCGCGTGTTAATTAAATTATTACATTCAGATGTAATTAGTGTTTGAAATTTTACTTAATTTTACTCAAAACGGTCCAGATTGTTAAAGATTATTCATAAAAATTTGGAAATTTTGAATTTAAGATGTGCGTACAGGACAACGTCTGTTGAGTCCTCTAGTATATATATATATATATATATATATATATATATATATATATATATATATATATATATATATATATATGTATATTATCAGTGGTAAGCTCAATCATGATAAAATAAGATTATAATCCATGCTAGAGCGAAAACTAGATTAACCCTTACTTCACGAGAGATGTAATACCCATATAGCTATCTATCTATCTATCTATCTATATATATATATGTGGGAGACAACAAGGGGTCCAAGACGTTGGTCTTTCTTCTATTTTATTTTAACATTAAACAAAAATTAATTAAAAAGGTAGAAAAGTTTTTACAGATAAGTTTGACGATTGTATTCAGAAGGTAACGCTTGCTCGCGCACCTCTCGCGTTCTCTCCTTTTCTCTCTGCTCTTTTTCTCTGCTCTAATGTCCAACAGTTTCAGTTTCACTTTCACTAATTCACAAGTTTCAGTTCTGCTTTTACTTTGATGCGCCTGCGCGCGAAGACTGCGTTGCTTTTGGCTGCATGCCACAACGGCCAGCCTGACCGTACGCTGTCCGCAGCGGTATTTCCATGGAGACCAGAGGAGAATCTGAAACATACAAAAAAACGGAACAGACAAGGACTATACGACAAATATATAGAGATTAAACATATCAAAATTTTTCTGAACTTTTAACAGTTTCTCCATCATGTGAAGGCACCTTTCGACATCCGGAAGGTTCCACGGTAAACATTGTGTTTCACCGGCATAAGAACATTTTTTCAACAAGTTGATCTTTGGTTGAATTTTTTTCCTCTGTAGAGTTCTGGACGTCTGTTCAAAACGATTTCTCTTTTTCCTTCGCTTCCACTGCCAAGGTTGAAAGATTCGTCGGAGCAACACAAACCGTCTATATTTACGTTCCATTGGTGAAGGGGTAGGTGAGCGGGAGATGAATTCCACGGAACTCGTTTTCATGGCACCATTGGCTTTCTTACACAATACTATATCAGAACATTTTTCTCTTACAATACTCAATTTTAACTTAGTACTCTTAATTTTATTACATTTATAATCCTTAATTAGAGAACTCAATTCATTTCTAGTATTAAAGTTTATAACATGTGGCAAATCATAACTTAGGTTTTCTTTCACATTGAAACAGAAACATTTGGAAAAAATCGAAACACCACTAGAATAAGCAGCTCTTCGCGTGGCCTAGTTTTCTATTTCTAAATTCTTCGTCACGATATTGCCGTTCCAACACTTAAGCTAGTATCTTGATTAAAAAATATTTTGGGTTTAACTTCTACCATACGCTGTTCGCCAAAACATGAACTTAATGTTATGATCTTTTCGGAAGGTGTTTGCACTCTAATTAGTGAGGAATTTAAAACTGGGATCTGGCATCCTGAATCAATCAATGCTGTTACGGGCTGATTTTCCAATGCTTATTTTTTGTTCATTGCTATTTTGTTTTTCGCTCTCGACTTTCAAAGTATTCACATTTATTCTATTATGGATTGATTAGATTCTTTAAAAACGCTTCTCACAGTTGCGCAATTAAAGATGAATCACCGCATATATAGCTATTATTCAAGATATTGGGGAAGTTCTAAAGTTTTGTGATTTATTTTTAAAGGGGTCTTGGGTTTGAGGAATTTTTTACGTGATCCGCTTCTAGATGAAATTAAATATCACACTCTTTAGCTAAATCAATAGGCCTAAACCAATCTTCTGCTTCTCGAATGCCAATATGAGTTGCAGTTTCCTTATTTAAAGTTTCAAATAATTTATCAGAAATTATAAGATCATAGAGATTCAAAGGAATTAACTTTTCTTAACGAACATAATATTGGAAGTTTGCCGTCAATGTTGCAGCAAATTGATGTATGTCTCGCCTGATGACTTTAAGCATTTTTAAATGAGTTAAAACACTCGTTGAGAATTCTCTGAGTACTATAGATTTTAGTTTTTCATATCATTTAATTCTTCTTCTTTAATATACAGTAAGACGTTATGAGCTCTTTCGCCCAGAAGATTTATTAAAATTTCATTTATATTCATATTTATTTTCTTGGTTAAAAATGCGCGTTCTAATATTGGAAGAACAGATTAAAATTTTCAGATCTGGTGGGAACAGGAAGAGATAAAAAGTTTTTATACTTTTTATCATATTTTTAAATTTCAACTGATTTAAAAAACTTAAGATTTATATAAAGTCCAATTTTGCCAACTGAAGTTTCGCGAGCTCAATTTTTTGTTCTAGTTAACCTCTCTTATACTCTCTCATCTATACAGTTTTGAATTAAAGTTTTAACGAAATCTGATCACTTTCAAATGTACTACTGTTCTCAATTTTAGTCTTTAGTTTAACTATAGTGTCTACTTTCGACAATACCGTCTAGTTCTTCAACTACTCTTATGAAATCCTCTTTAAGAGCGTTTTTATACATTTTAGAAATGGAAAGATCCTACCTTTTTTTTTTTTTCTCTGGCTCCTTGTTGCTCGCACGTACGATGTATCCAATGAAAACGTTGATTCCACTGATGTCACCTCTTCGCATATACACAGGCGGATTATTCACACTATTATTCCAACCTCTACAATTTTCGTCGATGGGTTTTCCAACCTATGGAATTTTCGTCGATGGGTTTTCCAACCTCTAACAGGCGGAATGAAATTTTCAATATAAAATGGCGGAGCGTATACTTCACGGACGCTTTGTCCAGACTTTGGTTCAAAATCGAAAGTTTATCGATCCCTTGATCCCGGCCGAGCCCCATAATTTGTGGGAGACAACAAGGGGTCCAAGACGTTGGTCTTTCTTCTATTTTATTTTAACATTAAACAAAAAATTAATTAAAAAGGTAGAAAAGTTTTTACAGATAAGTTTGACGATTGTATTCAGAAGGTAACGCTTGCTCGCGCATACAACAGTTTCATTTCACTTTCACTAATTCACAAGTTTCAGTTCTGCTTTTACAAAACTACGTTGCTTTTGGCTGCATACAAATATATAAAAATCCAATATAAAAGAATTTTTTTCAATATATAATCATATATATACATATACATATAACTAAAAGTAGGATACACAAATACATAAACAAAAATATAAAAATAAACATATAGTTATATACCTAAGATAACTAAAAGTAGGAAGGTATATATATATATATATATATATATATTTATTATGCTGGCCAAAAAACATGTTCTCAACCCCACTTTTATATAAATTATTTGATATATTAGCTGTTCTAAATCAGCAATGTTTATAATACTGCAGCATCCATTTTATAATTTTAAAACTAGTGTCCTTCATTGTATGTTCTCTTTACTGTCTCTGTGTTATTTTTGAATGTGATTGATGTGAATGTTTATCTCTTGTTTGTAGAGAATTAGACTATACATATATAAACAAAAAATTTTCTTTTAAAACCCGATTTGAATCATAAAAAAATAGTAGCAATTTTAGGACATGGAAAAATGATAGGTGTCAGTTTTGTTTTTAAAATTCTTAATAAACATTTATTAACAATGTGTTTCTTTAATTTTGTTTATTAATAATTTTCCACAGAAAAATGAAACTTTTAATTCGAGGATACAGCGTTGATCAGTACCGCAATTTGGTATAAAAAAAGCTGGTCGCCAAATGCATGACAGATTGAACTAAAGGCCAACCTCATTTTTAGAATGAATGAGGGAATATTAACGTCGCACTATTCAGCTACACGAGGGCTTTTGGCGTTGGACCACGTAATTTTGAACCATGGTCAAGTGACGTGGACGACACCTGAGCTGGCACCCACTCTCCTAACTACCACACTACACCGATGGGAGGACGTTTCAGCTCTCGACAGATTTAACGTGCTTTGCTGCCCTACACGGCGGGTCTATAGTGGTACTGGGGTCGAACTCGTGACAAAGCCAGCCACGATCCGATATCTATACCACTCGGCTACCTCGGTTGAAGCACATTTTTAGACCGAAACTTGTTTCAATATTCACGAAAATTTGTGGGATTGTTATTCAAACTTTTTTTTTATGATATAGCTTTTTTTAAATTTCAAAATATTTCATAGATAATTGATTTTTTTAGCATGTAAACAGATTGCTAATTTAGAATTACGGCAGCGTACTTCAAACTGTGGGGTGCCGCCCTTGGGGGGGCATGATAATTTTATGAGGGAAGGGGGTGCAACCATATTGAAAGTCGAAAACAAAAGATTCTTAAAAAAATTATTAATTTACTGAAAGCAAACAAAATACATTCTAACACAATAAAAATTAAAATTAACATTTACACTAATACACATATAAATGTATATGTACAGTATAATGTATTTTATAATTTATTTAACAATTCTAAATTCAAATTTAATAATTAATAGTGACCGCATGAGCTTGTCAAATATAAAATTATATACAAAAATTAACACACATCTTGATAATTTTTGAAGGGATTATAAGTAATCTCTTCACTGTCGATTAAAAGTTAAGCTATTCGCTCGCAAATACCTACGTTTTCCACGTTGGCATTGATGTATTAGGAGGGAAGAGGAGAAGCAAAAAAATAAGGAAATTTTTTGATATAAGTAAAAATTCTTCGCAAACACTCTCAAGGTCCCCTCCCCCTTTTAGGGCATTCTAAAACCTTCGGAATAATTTTATGGATATCAGTGCATAGAAAAGATCGTATTTCGGGACGACGCCCGGAGCATTTAACGCACTGGTTAAGCGAGACGTATATATACGGCGGTAGCTTTAAGAAGTTAAAGTCACATTGTAGCTTAAGCGTCCAAGTACAGTGTTATTGAATTCAATGCATTGTTATTTTTATAGAATGGGGGGCGAGGAAAATTATCATTGAATATTGGGTCGCAAATATTTTGAAAGTCTTAAAATCACTACATTACGGTACAGCAAAAAAAAAAAAAAAAAAAAAAAGGAAAGCATTTTATATCAGAAAAAACAAGGAGCCAACTCAGATAAAAATTAATAGCATGATAAAATATGCTGTTCTCTATCGGATAGAGAAGCCAGAGTATACAATAAATGACAGAGTACTTTTATATCTCAATAAATATTCCAAAATGGAGCCCCATTCCTCAACATTAAGCGAAAACAGCCACAATAATGAAGTGGTGCAAAAAACACCAAACCTCATGCTACCGGTGTCAGCTGACTCCCTTCACCGCTCCGAGCTCCTCGACACATCCATGGTGCGCGGGAATCTGCGCAGTTGTTGAGGGAGGAACCAGGAAGACACTGGAGTCCGAGGGGTTAGTCGCTTGTTGAGGGAGAAATCAGTTGCCAGCAGGAAACTATCGTCTGAGGCGCTAGACGCTTATCTTTTAATTGATCTTTTGGGAGAAAAAGGTAAAAATATATAATTTTTATAGTTCAGTAATAATGAGACCACAGTGTTTACAAATTTTTTTTTGAAGAATTACACATGTATTTTTTAAGTAGTTAAAGTATAATGTGTTTTATTAATTCAACATGGCTGCCTTGAACTAGACAAAGGATCGGTAATCTTGTAGCTATGGTATGCCAAACCCCCCAATCTGCCACTATGATACCGCACAGTAAAAAATACTTGATTTGGATTGCAGATTTATGGAACAGAGGTCAAGAATATAGATTTAGAGTTTTATTATATATTAATTTTTAAAGCTATATATATATTTTGTTAATTATAATTTTTAAATTATATTACATATTGATTAATACTAATTCATTATATTATATATTTAATATTATATATTAATTAATTAATATTATATATGAATTTTTAAAGACTTTTTTAACATAAAAATAAACATAAAATATATCTATTTCTTCAACACAAATAAAAAAATTAAAACTACGCATATATTATGTATTATGTATCTTTTTAATATATTTGTTTAAAATAAGAAATAAACAATTTAAAATATAAGCATTCCCCTTCAATATAATTAAAAAATACAACTATTTTAATATTTAACTTGTTCTTGCACCTCTTTCCTTCTAATTGCAATATCAGGAGCATAATTTGATTTTCAATTTGACATGATTCTAAATGTTCAATTGTTAAACATCTTCTTTGCGAACTCGGAATATTTTTCCATGAGAGAAAAAACTGATTGGCACAGATATGTAAGTATGTTTTTCGTTATTATAAGTATCTTTCGGATTTGCTTCTTGTAACTCTGTAAATCTTGCTTTTTATTACTCTAAAGATGCTAGCTATAAGCTCCATTTCAAAATTCTCAGTCTACATCTACTCACAAAATGACAAATGTGTTGAGTGCAGAAAAGTTACACAGAGAATTGTACCTCTGGTCAAATTTGACACGCGTGCGACAGGTTGCCGACTCCCACATTAGAAATTTTGAGCTTTTAAAATCCTTATAAAAAATGTCATGTGTACTAAGTTTCTCAACTCGAAATAATGAACAGATATGGTATATTTTTTGTTTTTGCAAACTTACTATAAATTTTAAAATAAAATGAATGCAAATTTATTAAGTATTTAGGATTTTTATGTATTTTTTATAATTATTGATTTTGAGATACCAATAGTTTCAAATAAATGTTATTAATTAAAGTTACAGAAATAGTTCTACTTCATTTGATCTTTCTTATATAAATATATATAATATATAATGTATTTTTTATATAATCTATCAATATATATAATTTTTAGAAAATATCAAATGTATAAATTTATTAAATGTTGGAAATGGTATCGCAGAGGGCCGATCTCTCGTAAAAGATGATATTGCTTAAGATGTGATTATTGTCAGTATTTTTCGTTGAACTATTTAGAACTCTGTACAAAAGTTTATACATAATTCATATCATTACAGTTTTACTTCAATTTGTTGTTTTTCCGTAATTTTTTAGGATTAATGAGCAATCATGTTTTTTTTTTTTTATTATAGTTAAAATTAAAATTTTCTCGTAAGAATACGTTTTAATTTTTCACAATGCATAATCCTTTTCAGGCTTATTAGATTTGCTATCTTTTGATGTTTATATAAAAGCTTAATGCTTCCACTATTATACAAAAATGTTAAAGGAGATATTTAAATAAAATTTATCCGTCTTGAGACGCATTAAATGCGTTTTGCAAACACATTTATTAAGTGAACATTACTTGCTTGTAATTTGTGCTTGTATTTGTTTAGAAATGATTTTTAAATTCCTTTATTGTTTCCTTTTTATACTATATTTATTAGATACAGTGTTTGAATTAATAGTCTTTTACAGAGGGAGAGAGAGATTATGCAACATCAAAATTCGGAAATTATTGTACTGTGTATTTAAGTATGTTGTGCCTGGGAAGCAATAATAGGACTTCTGCTGAAGTTCCGTTTTGAAAAAGGAAATAATTTAATAATTTGAAGTTGTTTTCAAACAAATTAGGTATTCCCTTTTTGGAATTAAATTTTTAATTTCTTTAAAGGATTTTTAGCTGCATTCTTATATTGGTGTACTATCTATCAAATTGATTTGAATTTTCGCCAAGTTAGGTCATGACATTTACAATGTGGTTGCGTGGATTTTAAACCTTTAGCACTGCTTTTGCAATAATGTTTACGTATATGATCGTTATTTTCATTTCTATTTTAGTGTGTGGTAACCCTATTAATTTCAAGCAATTAATTCGATTTCTTGAAGAAATTTAACCGATATGTAGTGGACTCTGTTGTTGCAATTTTCATATTCTATCTTTGTGATTTCTTTCTGTTCGATAATGGCTAACTAAGATATTACTGGTTTGCATCAGGACCACTTTTCAAAGAGTATGAGATTTCCGTTAAAATTATTATAGATCAGTTGGTATACCAATTTTTTGTACTTTTGGTTAGTTTTATTTTCTAAGGGTTGGGATTTCTTTTTTTCATTATAAGTTAAGATTTTACTGATTTCCCTCATTATGAAGCGTGGTAAATGGGGAAGTTGTTTCAGATATTCCAGTTGTTTCTGAAAAGAATAATTAATTATCGCATGGCTGAATTTTTTATTGCAGATCTTACGGTGTAAATTCACTTTGCCGTAATAATAAATCCATTAGGTAGAATTTTTTTAATTGTAACAAATTGAGATTTTCTATTTTACTTTTAGTAGATAATTTCATAATTTTTTCATGTTTTTCAGTAACTCTGCACTTTTTTTGGCTTCAAATTGTTTTTTTTTTTTTAATTTTTTCAAGTAGATCTCTTGTTTTTAAATATTTTTTTCTTTTGGAATTTAGAAATTACTGATATTCCATTTATTTTATCCTGGAACTCATACTTTTCAGTACTGTTTTACATAAAAAAATTTAGTATGTGTTTCTTGATATTTCACATTTAAAATCTTTTTTAAATGGCTATGATTCCACTGTCTCACCTGCATCATCAAGTTTGCAATTTTTTTAGATTTCTTTACTTCTTTTTTTTTAATACTCGTTTGGATGATACACTGTTTTCCATCCCAGGACCATAGGGTGTGGTTTGGGGTTGTGTACCTATAACAGATTTGAAATTATTTGAAAGTATATATACAGTAGATCCACTGAAATCCCTTGCCACCCTCTTCACATCGGTTTGTCTGCTGCTATATTAAAAAAAATGGTGTCTAGGTATATAAAAGAGGTCATTCGCTACTGAATAAAACCACTTAGTACTTCACCTGGTGGTAAACTACGGAGTTAGCAATCGTACCTCGAAAATGGAACGAGATAAGGGAAAATAGTGATTTATTAAGTTATAGAGCATCAACGATTTGTAACGAAAAGGTACCTTGTGGTCATAAATGAAAATAATAGAACGGTTAAATCACGCATCTGTGTTTTCGTGATATCCTATTCCAGGGATGGCGATATGTGGTGCCATACATATATCAGGATGGCGTAATGTCTTGCAAGGTCCTGTAATGTTTGTGGAAGTGTTGCATATACCTGCTGCTTCAGGTATCAAAACAGGAAAACGTCCAATGGAGTCGTGCAGCTAGCTCTGAGAGGTTCCTGCTTTTGCTATTTTGATAATCCACACAGTTTTTCGGGTACTTATGTGCACACACATTTTTGGAAATATTTAACTGCATTTCCTTTAACAGAAAATAGCTCCCAAATTTTAATCATTTTTCACAATAAAGTATAATGTTAAAAATCATAAAGAAATATTATTTTAGAGTATGTGGGAACAAGATTATCTTGTTCGAACACGTGTGAGAAAGGTTTTTCCACTATTGGCTGCATATCTCCTCATCTCTCTCTGGCAGTGTTTTTCAAAGTAGCAAAGTTATTCAACTATATTAGGGGTACCCAACACGCGGCCCACCAGTACTTAAGTTGTGGCCCACCGACTCTTTTTAAAAAAAATTTAAATATCAGGTTTTTAAAGTTTTTTCATTTTGAAATTTATTTCAGGGGAGAGATTTATATATATATATATATATATATATATATATATATATATATATATATACATATATATATATATCGCAAAAAAATATATGCACCCAGAAGAAATCAAGCTACAATCACGAAACTCGGCAAGAATGTAGTCTGGTAAGAGATATGCAAATGATTAAAATTTCGAAGCCAATGAGACAAGGCTAAGTGTGCTATGCGCATATTAGTTGCGCAACTGGGAGAGTTTAAAAGCATGAGTACGAGCGCCGTACGGCTATCCAAACGAATCTGATGACTTTGATAGACGATATTGAGACTTAGGATGCCTCTAAGACGTAACCGGCGGCAGTACGAGCAGCTGACGGACTTTGATAGGGGCCGTATAATAGGCCTCAGAGAAGCAGGTTGGTCGAATAGACGTATCGGCCGCCCCCTCGGTCGGAGCGATATGGTAGTTGCTCGGTGTTGGCAACAGTGGATCACAGAAGGTAGAGTGTACCGTCGCGGAGGGTCAGGACGTCCCAGGAACACAAATGATCGCGAGGATCGTGCAATCAGAAGAGTGTCCACTTCGGCACCAACAACGTCGCTAGCATCGATTCAACGCCACTTACCTCCTTCCAGACATCCAGTGCCATCAAGAGAAACCATAAGGAGACGACTGACCGAAGTTGGCTTGAGGAGCCGACGTCCGCTAAGACGCTTACCACTGACCCCACATCATAGGCAGTGTCGACTGGATTTTTGCCGACCTCGGGCAACTTGGAGTGTGACAGACTGGAGACGTGTCATCTTCAGTGATGAATCCCGATTCAGTCTCAGTGCTGATGACCACCGCACACGTGTCTGGAGGCGCACCGGCCAGCGGTCCGATCCGGCATTTATTGTCGAGCGGCATACAGCAATTTCACAAGGTGTGACAGTGTGGGGAGCAATTTCTTGGGACACACGATCATCTTTAGTGGTCCTTCAAGGCACTTTGACAGCTCGCAGATACGTGGACGATATTTTAACGCCGATTGTGCTATCCATGCTATCAAGTCGCCCAGGTGCCATTTATCAACAGGATAATGCTCGTCCACATACTGCGCGACTCTCCCAACAATGTCTTCAAGGATATGATGTCCTACTATGGCCTGCCAGGTCACCAGATCTTTCGCCAATAGAGCATGTCTGGACGCGCTGGGAAGGCAACTGCAGCCGTCCCGAGATACAGGAGAATTAACTGCGCAGATGCAAAGACTATGGCAGGATCTTCCACAGGGGGTCATAAGTGATCTAATTGAATCAATGCCACGCCGAATTTCGGCTTGTATAGCTGCCAGAGGTGGCTTTACTACTTACTGATTTTTAACCTTTTGCAAGCTGTAACCGCTTAATAAAATGATATTTTGTTCTGAATTTTTAATCATTTGTTTATTTTCATATACACTACATGCATACCAAATTTCGTGAATGTAGCTCAATTTCTTCTGGGTGCATATATTTTTTTGCGACAGAGTGTATATATATATATATATATAAATCTTCAATGTATTTGCCTGTTACTTATTCTTGTTTTAAAGTAAATCCTCTTTGATAATAGAAATGTCTTTTAGATTAAAATAGATTTATATTTTATCAACAGCTACATTTGATTTTACTATAGTAAGTTACTTTTGTAATAAATTTTGAATTGCATTATGCATACCCTTTACTATGGATGGTTCATGATTTTCTGTGTGTGCGACTTTCATTTCTTCTCCTCCTTATCTGTTTGGAGCGCCCTAAAAGCAAGAGGCAATCAGAGATGTTTTTTAAAATTAAAAGAAAATTCTGGACAGTTAAGATAAAGTATACTTAATCATTTGCGAATGACAGCACAATTGAATTTCAACAATGAGTAACGAAAGATCAATTCAAAAGGAACGCCGTAATTTTCAAGAAAATGACAACTAATATTTTAAACATTATATTTGATCATTGCATAATTATGTTATATGAACATTATTATATTATCTATGTGTGTATACATGGAAAATAATGAAAACAATAATAGTAATTTATTTGTTTTAAATTTTCAGTCCAATAAATGTTTTTTTATTTCCAAATCTGATATAAAAGTCCATATTTTTATGTGCAGCCCGCGAGATTATAATGTTTTTCCGACGTGGCCCGTAAGGTCATTCGTGTTGGACACCCTTGAACTATATAATAAGCTAAGTACCAAAATTAAATGATTCTATAAATTAACCATATCAATATAATTTAATAAGTACAATTTATATTTTTGCTGTTATAAAACTTCGTTGTTTAATGGACAAGGAAAAAAAATCAGATATATTTAAATTTGCATATCAATGTTGAGAAAAAAATTATAAATTTTAAACTAGTGTTTCAGATTTCACATTCTTTATTGGTTTCTATGCATCTCAATAACTTTTCTCTTCTACAAGAGCCTGAAAATTCACTTTTTTGCAACATTTTTTAAAATAATGTATTTTATTTCTATAATTTATTTATGTTCTTATTAAAAGTCTACTTCATTTTCTCCTGACATAGTGATGGCGCCTTCTCAACAACCTGATAATTCTAGAGATCGCAATCCATCTCCTACTTCAGATGAAGGAATTGCTGATATTGATGTTGTCTTTGAAGAATCTGAATCCGACAATGCAGAAATTGAAGAAGCAGAAGTGGCTGGAGTGGTTTGTGCTTCATCGTTATCAGCAGATTTTTTTATTGGAAAGTATTTGGTGGTTTCTGAAACTGAAATGGGTGACCCTATTTTTCTGGTTATGAGTGGAGAAGAGAGTGGTCCTTCACCAGCGGATGATTCTGGTTCAGAACTAAATGATCCAGAACCATCTGATGTTCCAGAAGCAATCTTAATTGAGATCAATGAACACAATTCTTTGGATGTTGCAGAATCAATCTTAATTGAGATCAATGAACACAATTCTTTGGATGTTGCAGAAGTATCACTTGAATCGGCCGATTCAACTTCTGGTGATCTGAAGAAAACTTAGACAATGTTCCATGTCAAGTTCAGTTAAGTGGCGATATACAGCAAGAATATATATATATTTATTTTCCTCTCTACATCTGAAGTTGTACCAGCAGAAGGTGTAAAAGAAGAAACAAAATGTGATGAATTATTACAACTTTATGTTACTCAACAAAACTTTAAAACAACTGATGCAAAAAAATTCTAAATGTGTTAATATGGCATGTATGCGTGACTTAGATAATGGATCTGTTATTACCGTATTATTTTGAATCTAAGCCCCATTTTTTTCAATGTTAGTTGTACTGAAAACTGAGCGTGGGTTAGAAACTATGGCGGAAAAGTTTGTTGGATGGAGGAAATTAAACTAAAGGTTAAAGCAAATACAGGTTCATGTATGAATTTAAAAGTTTTTGATACTGGCAAAATAAATTAATTATTCTCTTCTTTTAATAGTTAAATTTTTTTTAAAAATTTCACAAATATCTGATATCGATAAACTTTTGAAAATCATTTATTTTTTTCACAAAAACGTGTTGAGAATTTTGGGTGTGGCTTAGATTCGATTAAATACGGTAGTAATCAAGAACTTCAGGATTTAGTTTCTTTATCACATTCTGTTGAGGCATCAGTTGTTGCCACATATCTTGTAAGTGAACAGCAATGTAAAGACGTCTTCTGTAAAGAAAATGCTCTTTATCAGACTGATTTATAAACACTTACTTTCATCATTATCAGTATCCGTATTTCAAATGGCAATTTTTAATTTTATGTTACAAAAGAATAGAGAACAGAAAAGAAAAGTTTTGATAAGAACAGCTTGAAATAACCATTAAAGTTTTACTTCAAAATAGGATTTATTTTATGATTAATATCTATCGTTAATTTGAATTTTATTATTAATTTAGATGGAATTACAATCTTTTCATTGCTGAGTACCAAGTTTAAAATGAAAGTGTAAAATTCTTCAAGTTTTGGCTGTTAACCTTCAATCGTATTGTATTTTTCAAAATAAACTGGTAGGTGCAGCGGAATTCAGTATTGCTTAAACCTCCAGTGAGTTCCACTTCAATAATTTTATTCTTCCGGCACACAGGGTACCTTATAGTCGGATTTCCTTTCTTTTGAGTTGAAGGAATGGGCACTTACGTATTGGACTGTAGAACAATAAATGGGACAGATTATGAAGAATTAGCACCAAAGTTTATTTACACAGGCAACAAAAATTAAATTACATTTCATAGCTTAAATTCCACTTAATTTAACAACAAAGTATTAAAATTTATATAAAGTATATAACAGTAACATATTATCAGCCAGGGGCTTGTCGCTTTTGAAATAAGTAGGCACATTATGCCGACTAATAAATCCTTAATGGAATGATCTCGTAACTTCGGAATAACTGAACTACATTCTTTACTAAATTTCCTCCAAATACCAAATTTTAATTAATCGCAAAACATACGAGAAGAAAAACAAATCAATCTACAAACAAAGTAAGTGTGTTCAAGCATACGCAAGAACTTTTTAAAAAATTATTATTGGTATATGTCTCAATATTTTGTGACAGATTTTTATTTGGTGCAAATGATCTTCAGCAATGGCGTAAACAGGCGTCTCTTATGAAAGGGGGGAGGTTGTATTTTAAAAAACATATAGACGAAAGACCCAATGGGTAATATCTGATAAAAATTAAAAATCTATTGGTCTATAGAGGGTTGAATCTCCAACGCCTCTTATATACGCCACTGATCAACAGGCTAATACGTAAGTATCCAGGAATGTATTCTAAAAAATATTCCTTTATTTTTGGTTATCAACATGGCTGCAGTGTCTCACTCGCCATATATTCTTAGGTTGTATCATATGTGTACATAGATTACATCAATCGAATATGTTTAGTTATTTAAAAAATGAGACGGAAGCACAAAAACTCATTATTTATGCTATCAATTACAATTTGTTGGTTTATGTGAGGGGTTTGAACTCCAAGCTCCATCTTTGTGAATGTCACTCTATTGTGTAATCCGATATTATCAATTTTGTTTTGCTCTGTATTTAATAAATGACAATGCATTTCTTTATGTAAAATGCGCACGTTTGCATTTTTTCCTAGTAGTGTATTTGTGTAATGTACTAAATGTCAATAAAAATGAATATAAAAATGATTGTAGTTTGTTATTTGAACTGGCTATCTAACAAGAGTTTTCTATTTTCTTGTATGGGACAATTTTTCTCTTTAACTGGATCCCCTATTGCAGAATAGTTTACTTGAAGCAGATTATTAAAAAAAACTCTATTCTTTGTAGGATTCATTTCTTTTAACTAATAATGAAAGTATTTTCTTTCTTTCTAAACTTTGGAGACAGTAATTTCAAAACAACAGTTTCAAACATCTGTAGGTGATAATTAATAAGCCAGAAAAAGGTCATCGAAGGTGTCAAATGTTATTATTTCATTAAAGAATAATTTAAAACCCCATTAAATGCTTCACATAGTATTGATAAATCATACTATTGCAAAATATACAATTTACATGGAAATAGTGTTTTATGGCAAAAATAAAATTCCTTCTCATCAAAGGATCAATCGGAATTATCGGTCAAAAATTTCCCATATTGACTAACTCTAAAACACTGGGGCTCAAAATTTAAAAAAAAATGGATATATTGTCTAATTTCATGAAAATATTTGAATGAAATTCAAAAATTCTGTTTAGAGACAAAGATACATATCTAGTGAGCCAAATACGTAATCGTGTACTAGAGTGGAAGCATAATGAGTCGAGAAAAAGAATTCAAGAACACGCTTGCCAAAATCCGCATTTCGTTCGCTAGCACACCTCGCCAAATGTTTTGGTGTTTTTTTGCAACAATTGGTTAAGTTAAAGTTTAAATAGTAACAAGTAATATGATAATTTTTTTTAAAAAATCAATTCCTACTTTGAATGGATGAATAGAAAATATTTTATTAACGATTGAAAATTTGAACAAGATACACACACATATATATAGGGAGAGAGGGAACTGATAGCAGGAACTGAAAAAAGAGCATGTGATTTGTCTGCATTGTTGTAACAATGCACATCCGGTTTGGCTGGAAAAACAGGTTTTCGACGCCAACTTTTGTCTTTGTTTTAACAGTTGCATTGCTACAACAATAGAGACGAATCTAAGTTGGCGTCAAAAATTAGTAATTAATTTAATTAAATGTAATTAGTTAATTAATATTTGAAAAAACTGTATCAATATCAAGTGTCCTCCACTACAAGTTAAAAAAATTTATTTGAACTTTATTGGATGAATAGAATGTATTTTATTAATGGTTGGTAATTTGAACAAGATATATAAATATATATATGTAGAGAGAGTGAGCTAAAATATAGTAGGAGTTGAAAAATTAGTAACCACTCACATTTAGAAGATGGAATGAGGTGGTAAATTGTGGGTAGAGTAGATGCATGCCAGTTCAAAATCTAGATCTGTAGAGAATTAAATTTAACGTCCAGAATCATGCTAGTCTAATGGAAACAGTTTGAGGATACCGGATCCGTTGAAAGAAAGCTTGGACATCCAAAAGCCCAGAGAAGATTGCCATTTGTTCATAACAGCGAGGCTGCATCTTTTTAGATATCTCTTGATTTGTAGGTGACCACAGGAACCCGAGTTTCAAGGGTGACTGTATCCAGACTTCATGAGAGAGAGCTGTTTTGAAAGAAGACTTGTTGTTTGCGTTCCTCTCAGTTCTGTGAACAGGATAGTCTTTTTAAAAAGGGTATCAGAGATCAGAGGTTGAAGTATGTGTGTGTGTGTGTGTGGATCAATGGGTTACCGCTCTCTTCAATGATGAATCCCAGTTCAGCCTAACGTGTGATTCTCACCGTACTTTCATATGGAAAGAACCAAGGATCTTCTATCCAATATCCAAGAAATTGATCATTACGACAACAAAGGCTTGATGGTCTGGGCAGGCATCACGTTGGATGGTTGCACACAATTCCATATCTATGAAAAAGGCTCTTTGACTGCTGTGAAGTATAGGAATGATGTCTTGGAGCCCTATATCGCCATTTCAGGATGCAGTTGGTCCTCAATTTTTTTAACGGGTGACAATGCAAGGTCACATAAAGCTCGCATGGTCGATAAATTTCTGGAATGTGAGGATATTCGCTTGATGGAATGGCCAATCAGATCTCCAGACATCATCTTTATAAAGCATGCCTGGGACGCTCTGGGGAGAGCAATTGTAACTCGCAATCTCTATCCGAAAACCATCCAATGCCTGAAAACAGAGTTCCTGAACGCGAGTGGGATTAATTGCCACAGGAACTCTGAAACTCCCTTACATCCAATATAAAATCACGGCGCGAGGCTTGTAAATCTGTAAGAGAGGACCACGCTTCCTATTAACCCATTTATTTTTTTCTGTTCTGCAACCACTGTTTCATACCTTCCGACTTCTATGAGTGTCACGCATGATCATGGGTGTGTATTATAACGGTTGAATGGATATTGTTTGCATAATGTCAATCCTGTGTGCATACCAAATTTCATTAAAATCTGGCCAATAGTTCTAGAGATAATCGACCAAATCTAAAAAATTGTCTTAATTTTGAGCACCAGTGTCAACAAAATTAAACATCTTGAGAAAATCTTTAAGAAAAAATTAACATACCATATGTTGCGTCCTCTAGCTTCCGCTATAAGAAATGAAAGCTGTTGAAAGCAAACTGAACAGAGATGAAACTAGAACTGTTGAAAGCAACTTGAACAGACATAAAACGAAGACTGTTGAAAGCAAATTATGCAGACATGAAACGAGACAAACAAGCGGAATGGAGAGTTTTGTAGAAAATGGTTTTGTTAGTTTTGAAAATTATACATTGAAAATGAACGTTAAACTTCTTTGCTGTCAACTTCATCAGAGCCTCTCACTAAATTAACGATCATGGATCTAAGAAAACCACACCAGGGGTCTGAAAAGTATGACTACATATTCGGGTTAAAGTGCAGTATAGGGGGAGGGGGTAACCTGGTGCCTCCATTTTTTTAACGACTAAAAATAGTCTCCAAGGTACTTTATTCGGTGATGGGTTTTTTTGGCGACCGGATTCGATATATAGCCAAGCTACATAATTTAACGGCAGATGTTCCAAGAACTTAAAAATTGTAGTTTTGAAATAAGACCAACCAACTTCATTTATGCATAAAATTAAAAATTGTATTTTTTTAAGCAAAAAGAAATCGTAAACTAGAATATTCCAGAAGTAGGCTTACCTGCGTTTAGGAGAGTTCTTCCAAAGGAAGATGGAATATTGCCTTTGTAACGTTTGCCTCTGGTGTACTTCCTTTTACCGAACATGCTCTCGTCTATTTCTACAATCACATCAGGACCTCCAAGCATTGAACTTTCGTACACACACATTTCCATCCATACTTCTCTACAAAAACTCATTCAATCCGCGAATGTTTTCTTCGTAACATTAAGTTCAAAAGAAATAAAGTCATGGTTGGCCTTTCGCACCCACATATTCGTTAACTTTAGAATTTCAAGTATACTCAGCTTACTCTCTTCCAACCAGCTATTCTTCCATACAGATCTTTTCATGCGGTGTCCATTCACTCCCCTCTTTCGGCATTTCGAAATATATCCGTCACTCGAATTCTTGATCAGATGCATAGCCTTCTTGCAAACCGAACATTCAACACTGGCAGCAATCAATCTTTTTTCCATACACCACTGTATCACATTCAATTTTCCCCTTTGTTCCAAATCATAGAAAAAACGCAAATCGTACCGTACTCTTCAAGATAAGTCGAAGGCAGAAAAAAAAAGCAGGAAAATGGAATAATAAAACTAGGTTTAAAAAGTCTGATGTCCTGTACGGACGAGAATAAATCTCAAAATGAAAAATAAATTAAAGATGAAATAGTTAATTTGAAAATCGCCTGCTCGTGTTGAAATTATCCGCAATTTTACAAAAAAAAACGCAAATCGTACCTTTCAGACATACTCTTCAAGATAAGTCGAAGGCAGAAAAAAAAAGCAGGAAAATGGAATAATAACTATCTGATATCCTGTACGGACGAGAATAAATCTCTCAAAATGAAAAATAAATTAAAGATGGAATAGTTAATTTCAAAATCGTCTGCTCGTGTTGAAATTATCCGCACAATTTTATTAATTAACCAATAACAATTTTTTAAAAAAACACATCACCTTATCTGCTTAAGACTACAAATCAAAAATCAAGGGTTACCAAACTAAACAGTGTTCCAGAATAAATTCGTCGTCTCACCATGACATTTATATAAAAATCGCCAAATCCAAAGAGCTCCTCCCCCCGGTACTACACCTGAGCCAACATTCGAATATTAATAACAAATAAACAAGCAAAGATTTGCGGTTTTTTAGGTTCTATAAAATTTTTTTTATTTTACTATGTTTTCTTGCTGGATTTTAATGAGAGCACTAAGAGTTCCAACCAAAATATCGGGTATATATGAGACTTCTGGCAACGTTCTATGAAGTATTGCAGGATCAACATTCTGAATGGACACTGTAATTCAATTTTTCTGTTTATCAGTGGTACGAATTGGGGATTGGTTAACAATATTCTTCACGTATCCCTTCAAGAAAAAGTCCAAAGTCTAGAAATCTAGGTGACCACGGTATTGGATTTACTCCTTCCATCCATCGCCAGGGGAATTTTTTCCCACTTTTTAACTCAGGTGTAGTAATACCCACTTTACTTTGTACAGGGACTGTAGATTTAAATTCGGTAAACTCTCCTACAGCTTGCCTTTTTGATACGAGACTGTTGTAAAACGTTGGTATTTCTCGATCTAGGTTTTATTTCATTAAACAGAAACTTTTATTTTTTCTTTAAGAATCGTAAAACACCGTAAGTGAAAATCTTTTATTTAATTTATTTTCTGTAAATTAATTTTTTAAGTTTTAGCCATACACTTTTCGGACACCCTATAGATCTCAAAATTCAAATGTCATATAAATATATATATATATATATATATATATATATATATATATATATATATATATATATATATATATATATATATATATAAAAAACTGGCAATTGGGCGCTGAGGTGCGTCAGCAGATGTTCCGGTCAGGTGGTCAGTCTGAAGCGAAAAACCCCAGTGTTAAGTTCCCAAGCAAGCTTGGTACTCATTTATCAATTTTAATATTATCCATTTATACGCTTTTGCAAAATCCCGGCTCCGAACGTAGTCGAATACCGACTACGTTCGGAAACACAATTTTGCAAAAGCGTATAAATGGATATTATTTATGATATTTAGAGTCACTTAGATAAGAAAATGCATATAAAATTGTTTTAAGAATGTATTATTACAATAAAAAATTATTTAAGTACATTGTTTTGACAAAAAATGAACATCGAATGACCAATTTCCAAAATATTCTCCTTTTGTGAAAAAGACTTCTATTATAACAATATTTTGCCTGTATATAGCTCAGACTGTACAGAGGCTCAACTAGAATTTTTGAAATATATACCTAAGAAATGGGTTTATCCATGCTTTACGACAACAGAGGGGAGAAATTCTAAGAAAAAAACGCCGAAAATTATTTCAATTATTTGTAACTCTGAAAATAATGTGAATTTTTCAAAAAAAAAAAATAGTTCAGACACTCTGGAGAAGTCATTACATTATATAAGCAATATATTATTATTTTAGAAGAATTTTTTTTTTTAAAAGAAGAACATTTTGAAAAAAGGTTATTCTAAGTTATTTTTGCCAAAATATTGTATTTAAATAATTGTTTTTGTCAAAATGTCCTTAAAACAATTTTATACATATATTCTAATCTAAGTGACACTAAATATTATGGAAATTATCCCTTTATGAGATTTTTTAAAATCACGGTTCCGAACGTAGTTGGATACTTTAAATTAAGAATTCAATAGTGCAAGTCAATGTAGGTTGAATATAATAATTTATATAACGCTACATTGATTAGCATTGTAATAAATGAGAATAATTATGTTAAAAAATAAATTTTCTTAATTTTCATGTAATAGAGTATTAACTTATTTGTATTAACTAAAATCAATATCTTGCAGTTATTTATAATGTTTCAAGTAATATATTGCAGATGTTTGTACTTCTTATACAAATCTTTTCATGGCTAAAAAAAAAAATCAGATTTTTGAAAAATTTTTTTGCCGTTTTACACCAAATTTATATAAAAAATTTTTTTCTTCTAAAATTTATGACATTTTAAACGTTTATTTAAAAAATGTTTTTATTCTTTTTGTCATTTTTAGTGCTTCTAAAGTGTATTTCATTATCCACGAACATCAAAATCAAATCTAATCCAGGTTTCTTCATCATATTGTCGCATTTCAAACAGAATTCCACGAATTCTCTGACCTGTTGCTACGCGCCTGAAAATCGATAATTTTTAATCTGGAACTGCTATTATTAATTCGTCAATTCTTAAGCTTAATGAGATATATTTTAATTTTAAAACCTTTTCGGTCATACACACACAGTTTTTAATGTTCTTATAAGCATTTTAAGGAATACTTTCGTAAAAATTGTACTCGATTATATGTTTGAACTTGTTGCTAAGTGTACTTTCTATTCTTGTTCCACCGTGGAAAAACATCCGGAATTTTTTCTCGGAATTATTTCGCAATCCCTGTTTCCAAGAACCGGCACGTGGGTGAATCGATCCATCCCTGGACTTTTATCCTCAGGTTGTCATAGCAACACCTCACATCTGGATATGTCCGTACAAAATGCACAGTGCCCTTTTACGTATAAGAAGTAAATAATATCTAGGGATATTTTTTCAAGATAAAGTTTTTGAAGAGTAATTACCC
>BMAU01016301.1:0-11544 GCA_019973935.1 Trichonephila clavipes | reverse complement strand
GTTTAGTTTTCCGTACTTCTGACAGCCCTTGGTCATCGCGCGGCTCGCTTTTAGTCTCAGTTCAGTTCTGTAAAGAATTTTTCGCACTTCCTTTCTTGGAAATGAATTTACTTTTCATACAATTAAAGAATTTATTTCGTATACTTAGGAATCATTTTTATTTGTTAGAAATTATTTTAATTGGTTTGAAATTATTTTATTAATTAATTAATTAGGAAATGAATTTACTTTTTATACTTTTTATTTACAAATAAATTTACTTTTCATATTTATTTACAAATTAATTTACTTTTCATATTTATTTACGAATTAATTTACTTTTCATATTTAATTAAAAATTACAGTAAAATTAATCTTTCATTAATACAGTCGGACCCGATTTAACGAACCCCTATTTAACGAATTTTCTCTTTCCCCGATTAAAACGAAGGACGTGGATTT
Source organism: Trichonephila clavipes (assembly GCA_019973935.1). Lineage (NCBI taxonomy): Eukaryota > Metazoa > Arthropoda > Arachnida > Araneae > Nephilidae > Trichonephila > Trichonephila clavipes. Next base: position 11,103 of record BMAU01016301.1, on the reverse strand, counting down.
TTTTCAAATGGCATCCTTTTTGTCCGGAACACATAAAAATATTTCTCTTCTTAGAAACAAATTTTGACGGCAAAGAATGCAGAGCGTTATTAGACTTAACAAGTGCAAATGAATATGAGCATAACCTATCATGTGAGCTTTAAATAGAACATGAAATTCCTTTCTTATCTCATTCCGCTGAGATTAGATTATAGTCTATAGAACAGATAAAACTAAATAAAAGATTTTCTGAAAATTTCAATTCTATGTCTTGGAAATATTTTGTGTCCGGTTTTGTAAATTTCATTTCCGGTTTACTAATTATGCTATAACTTTGCTTCTAAATGTCGTAGAAACAAAAATAGAGTGTTTTTGGAATCATAAATGTACGGGCTATAAATTGAAAACATAAAAAAAAATTCGAAAATTTTCACCGAAGCGACGAATTTTGGGTAGTCATATACCTACCTTTAATAAAAAATATGTAAAATGTCTAACTATATGGATACTTTTTGTGTGCTGCTTAATGTAGAATTTCCAAAAGGTAAATGCAAGAAATTTGTATTTTGTGTAGACCGCGATATAACGAATAACCCCGATTTAATGAACAAAATGTTTGGTCCGACTATATTCACACATATACATTTAATTATATTCATGTTTAATTAATTTAGTTATGATATAATAGTAGTAGAGAATAGTAGACGCGTTCACATATATATATTAGACACATTTTGTATGGCAAGTTCCAAAAAAAATATAATAATAATACATAAATAGATTAGAATTTTACATATATAATTACTTTTAGGTTTAAATAGCCATCATACGCGCGCGTTGAGTACACATAGTTAACTCTCTATTAAATCTAATTGTGGAAGGAAAGAAAGAAAGAGAAACTTATATAGTGATTGGTTCAGAAAATTACTTAAACGTATTCAAAATTATGTAATATTTAATTAATAATTAATTAAATACTGAAATTTAAGAAAACATGGTACGATTCATAAAAAACCTTTGATTTAATGGTTTTTCCAATTTTTTTGCTAGTAACGTATTAATTGTGTTCATAAAGCAGTTTTTGTGCTCAAAATGCTACAAAAATTTAACCATGTTATTTTTTACAGAATATTTTTTTGAAGGAATTTTAAAATACTACTCCTCCGCGCGACATCAATTGACGTAAACGCATGAATTTAGATTTGCACGTACTTCAAGCTATGTAGAACAAAAGTCCGTATAAGTTTTTGCTATTTTAAAAAATGCATATATATCATTCTAAATTGAATTATTTTTTAAAAATAAGTATTGCTTTGATTTTGAAATGTACACCAACTTTTTGTTTCTTGTATTAATAACAACAGTTATATATGTTACCGTTAAAGTGTATAATTCAGTTATTTTTCATAGAATAACTAGATATTTCATGAAACTACTAGACAAGTCAGTTAAAGTATATAATATACTGATACTATAACACATGATTTAGAAGTGAATGTATTCATATTTAATGCATTAGAATAGAGAAATTTTTTAAAAATACCGTTAGTATTTCAAGTAAGGTATCCGACTACGTTCGGAACCGTGATTTTGGAAAAAGCTTATAAATGGATAATATTTATGATATTTAGAGCTACTTAGATTAGAAAATGTGGCTTGCCTTGTCACGAGTTAGAGCCCAGTACAACTAAAGACCCACCGTGTAGGGCAGCGATGCACGTTAAATCTATCGAGAGCTGAAACGTCCTCCCGCTGGTGTGGTAGTTAGAGAAAAGCGGGTGCCAGCTGAGGTGTCGTCCACGTCACTTGACCATGGTTCAAAATTATGTGGTCCGTCTCCAAAAGCTCTCATGTAGCTGAACAGTGCGACGTTAATATTCAATCATTCAATTCAATCAATTGACCAAAAATTGACCATAGAATGACCACTTTTTAAAACATTCTCCTTTTATGAAAAATGCTTCTACTGTAATAATACTTTACCTATATATATTTCAGAGGCTGAACTAGAATTTTTGATATATATAACTTAGAAGTTGGTTTATCCATATTTTACTCCAACAGAGGGGAGAAATTTTAAGAAAAACGCCGATAAAAAATCATTTCAATTGATGTAACTCTGAAAATAATGTGAATTTTTCAAAAATCCTAGTTCAGACTCTCTAAAGAATTCTTTACTATATATAAGCCAAATGTTATTATTATGGAAGCATTTTTTATTAAAGGAGAACGTTTTGAAAAAAGGTTATTCTAAGTTAATTTTTTGCCAAAATATTGTATTTAAATAGTTTTTTCCATCATAATGTTCTTAAAACTATTTTATACATGTATTCTAATCTAAGTGATACTAAATATCATGAAAATTATCCATTTATGAGCTTTTTCAAAATCACGGTCCCGAACGTAGTCGGATATCTTAAGCATTTTTCCTAAAAATAGAATGTTTTGGAAATAGGAAATACTTGCATTTTTTTTTTTTTTTTGTCAAAAAATTGTATTTAAATAATTTTTTCAAAAAAATATTCTTAAACAATTTTATATGCATATTTTAATTCAAACGACATTAAGATATGTAACTATCCACACACAAAATTCGCCGTTTTGGTGAAAATTTTCGAAAATTTTTTTATATGCCTTTATTTTATAGCGCATACATTTAAGATTCCAAAAACACTCCATTTTTGTTTCTACGACATTTAGAAGAAAAGTTATAGCATAATTAGTAAACCAGAAATGGAGTTTACAAAAACCGGAAGTAGATCCTTCACAAAATATTTTTAAAATATTGAATTAAAATTTTCAAAAAAACACGTTTTATTTAGCTCTATCTGTGTTATGAATCAAAATCTCATCTCTGTGTATTCATTTATGTACTTTACTAGCTGCGTGGCCCGAGCGTTGCACGTGCTTTATCCTCTACTTTTATATAAATTTTCCCTTCCCTTTACAAAATCCGCATTTCTAATACTCTTTTTCAAAATGACTCCCTCCCATCATCCGCTTAGCCCGGTGTTGATTGGGCTAATTTATTTTATTCACGTACTGTATAAATATTATTTGAATATATTTATTAGACTTCTGTGTAACTGCAATTTTTCATTAAAATTTCACTCAAAATTCCCAATATATCCAAAATTATTTTTAATTTTGAGGAAATTGTACTTGAATTCCTATTTTTATGCCCAATTTGAATTTAAAAAATAATGCTTATTTAGTTGAAAATTTATATATTTCAAAAAAAGTGCTCTGAAGGTAGTCACATGCCTTAAATATAAAAAAATTCATTTATACGCTTTTTTTAAAAATTACCATTCTTAAAGTAGTCAGTCAACTTGCAATATATGTATGAAGGATTTTTTTACACAAGCTTGATAATATTTCTTTTTTAAGATAATTTCTTTGTTAATGTACCATTAACACTACAACTACAGCGTTTTTCGAATACCTCTCATTACAATCACCGCTCATTTTGACCTTTTATCCTGAATAAAGTAAAAGGCGCAGTTTTTACTACTCTTATGTAAAATTTAAGCTTATAGTTACACAAGCTCCTTGTTTAATAAGGTAATATAATAATGGAGCTACATTGTGCTTTGTGATCTTTGTATGATCCGGACTGGAGCTTAAAAAGTTGACTTGTCAGGGTAGCCTAATATTCTCCGTTACACCTCTACATTCTTCAGTAAATTACAGTAGTTCCCTTCAAACAAGTGTACTTGTTTTCTTTAGGAAATCGTAAATAACTAACAAAACTATCAAAATAATGTGCAAAAATATAATTTTCTGAATATGGTTAAAAATGACCGGCAGCCATAATAACTATAGATATTTATTGTAAAATTGAAAAATAATAATTGGAAACAAAACTTTTATAATCTCATTCATTATAATTACATTTATTATTTAATTACTCACATTATTTAATTAGATCAATAATTGCCTAATTAGCAATTAATAAAAAGTTCAATATTCAATGGTACGTTTTGGCAACACTAAGCATTTCTTACCCGCCATCTTCAACTCGCTTGCCATTCCTGCTTTAAACACGTGCTGTATTCTATTGCCTGAATAGCTGATTTGGCTGAGTCTTGAATTTTTTTAATAATTATTAAAAATTGATATTTCTATAATTTCCATTTCAGTACTTGCTTATTTTATAAGCTCCATAATTTAAATTAATATATTTTATATATATCTTCTATTTAATTAGAATTATACTAGTATAATTATTTAGAAATTCTTAATAATTTCTATTTCTCAGTGTTTGCTCATTTTATAATTTAAATTAATATATTTTGGAGCCTCCCTATATTTTATCTAACCTATTTTGTATTCAAATAGAATTTTATTATTATAATTATTTAGAAATTTATCTACTAATAATTTCCATTTTAGTATTTGCTTATTTTTTTATAATTTAAATTAGTATTAATAAGAATTTAGTATTTTATCTATCCTAATTTGCATTCATTTTAAGATATATATTGGTGCTATAATTTGTATTTTTTATCCCATTTCTGACAGCTGCGTAGACTTTTAGTTGTAGATTGAACCTCTAATTTTGAAATTATCACTTAACTTTGATATGGCTTCTCTTAATAGTACTCCAGTTGCTCCTCCAGTTGTAGATATCATCAAGAAATACCAAGAAATTTTAAAGCCATCAGTGAAGGGAAATTTTGGTAGTCGAAGATTCATGCTTGGAAAGAATGGAATTGCAACATACTATTTCATCGACAAATTGGTCGATAACAATTTACTTCTATTAGAGTTTTTTGAGGGAATCAGGCCTCATAAAAAGAAATTTAGAGTGTCAAAAATGCAAGCAGCTCATGAAACTTCGATCAAAAAAGGTATCTGACCAAATAGTGTGGGTATGTAGGAATAAAATAGAGAACAAAGAATGTGGCAACCAACGCAGTGTGAGACACGGATCCTGGTTCCGCTACAGTAAGTTAACATTAGGTGAAGTATTGATGTTAACATTTCACATCGTTAATAGGACAGATATGCTATTAAACAACTTGGATTTTTCTTCACATACCATGGCAGATTGGAGACAGTTTGTAAATGAAGTTATACTCGAATATGTTGAAGAAAACTCACAACAAATTGGAGGTAAGGATTGTATAGTTGAGATAGATGAATCCAAGTTCGGAAAAAGAAAATATAACCGAGGCCATCTTGTTGAAGGGCAATGGGTTTTTGGTGGAGTGGAAAGAGGTACAGGTAAGATGTTTTTAGTTGCAGTCCATAATCGTACTAAAGAGACATTAATGGGTTTAATACAGGAATGGATTAAACCAGGGACAACAATCAACTCAAAGGATGTAAAAAAATTGTGCAAAGAAAAAAATTTTTTTAAATCCTGGTTACGGTACCATTATAATGCGACGCCCGGTTAACTTAAGTTAATTTAATTTATTCTTATTATCCATTTTATAATACCCAGGTTCTAATTTATCATTTGGCGTCACACTATAGCTTAAATTTAAACATTATATCTTTAATGACAAATAAAACAGGACACTAAATTAAAAAAGCCGTTCTTTAAATTAACACTTAATTTATTTACAAAACTTTTTAAATTACGTTAAATACTAAGGATATACATGATTACTTAACTGAATTAAGATCTGAGAGAGAGAACATGGAGTGGCCATCTCGCGAGTCTCCAACCGCGGCATTTTGTCAAAGGGTCGTCAGACCAAAATCGGTGATAAAATTCGCGTCAGAGAGTGACTAAATTCTTCGGTTTCTTCGGTGCAATTACTGGGCATATGGCTCGCGAAGCGAGCCTCCATCCCATATCCGGTATGTTTATGTAGATCGGACCATAAAGTTATCATGCTAGCATGTAGCAGGATGCTGATTGGCCGAGCCAATCGTTGAGGAAATGTCCTGGGTCATGCGGAGATCTGCTTTCAAGACAGAGAGCTGTGTGAGTGCTCTCGTATTGGATCATGGCTGGTGATTTTTGTGACTCTCATTGGCTGCTCAAATCTCTCAGAAAGAAATTTAAGACTAAAGGGGGAGGGGCTAGCCCTGATGGTGGGGATACGGAAAATAATTTAAGATGGATAAAAATAAAAATATAAAAAGTAAAAATACAAATAATTGAATATTTAATAATAATAATTTAGCAAAAGTGTGCAATCAAATGCACTAATTCAAGAAATTAAGGCGGATTATAAGAATCGAGAAGGATTCTTCTCGGTCTTTTGGTATTGTCCTGAGGATTGTAATTAGGCATATTAATCATGTTAGCATTATTTGTAAGTTTAAGTGAATTAAAGAAATTTTTTGCAATTTTTTGAATGTAAGATTTAAAACTATTAATTTTAATCGCGTTCCGAATTTCGTCATTTCTCATATATCTACAAGCTCTTACGATCATTCGGATTGTAGAATTTTGCAGTGTATCAAGGATATTAATGTTAGTTTTAGCTGCGTATCCCCACACTGGGCACCCGTAGGCTAGTATTGGACGCATAACGGCTGTGAAGAGTAGCACTTTATTGTCTCTAGATAATTCAGAATTCCGGCCAATTAGGGGGTATAATTTAAACATTATTTTCCGGAATTTATTTCGCGTGTGTTGAATGTGTGTTCTCCAAGTGAGATTTTTATCAAAGATGATACCAAGGTATTTAGTGCTTTGAGACCATGGAATTGTTGTGTTGTACATAGTGGGTGGTGGTGGCAGTTTACGTTTCTGGTGAATATTACGGCTGCGGATTTTTCAACATTAATGCTGATTTTCCACTGGTCGTAATATTTCTCGAGTAATTTAAGGTGTTTATTAAGAGCATATGTGACAGAACTGATTCTTTTGTATGTTGTGTGCACGGCTGTGTCGTCTGCGAACATATTGAGTTTTGTAAGTGAGTAATCTGGAATGTCGTTAATGTACAAGTTAAAAAGCAGCGGCCCAAGGAGAGAGCCCTGGGCTACTCCGCAGCATATATTTTTTGTGTTAGAAAGCGTATCCTTGACTCGAACCTGGTAGGAGCGATCGGAGTTGTACGAGTGGAGTAGGCAAATAAGGGGTGGGGGAATGTTATACGTAATTAATTTGAAAGTTAATCCGGTAAGCCACACGCGGTCGAAGGCTTTCTGGATATCCAGAAAGACTGCGCCGGTGCTCTTTTTCCTTGAAATCCCTCTGAGATTGCTTCCGTTAAATTGAGTAGTGGGTGGAGAGTGGAAAGTTTATTAGTAAATCCGTATTGATTAGGGTTAATTATATTGTTAATATTGATGATATTTTTGAGTCTAGTTAAAATAATTGATTCAGTAATCTTGCTTAATGTAGAGAGAAGAGAAATTGGTCTGTAACTAGCTGGATTATTTTTGCTTTTACCTGGTTTAAGTATTGGAAAAATTATGGCCTCTTTCCAGATTTTAGGAAAGTAATTATGCTTTAATATCTTATTGATTAGTATTGTTAAAATCAGAATTGCTTTGAGCGTAAAGTTTTTAGTCATTCGATTACTGATGCCATCTTTACCTGGTGCTTTTTTAGCATTAGAACTTTTAATGTAAGAAATAATCTCAGAGGGATAAGCCGTTTCAGCAGTGGGGGGGAGGGTGCGAAATGAATGCCTTGACAGTATTATTAACAATTTCGTCTTCTTCATCAAAATCGTTATTATGCCTCTCGTTTTCAGTAAAATTTTCGAGGATTGATTCGGCCAGGATATTAGCTTTCTGCTGGTCTGTAATAGCCGTGCCTGTAGTGCAGTGTAGTGATGGAATGTCTGAACGTTTGTTCTTGAAAATTTTTGCACCGCCCATAGACTGTTGTCTTGTGTGCTGAGTGCTTGTAATCTGGCAGTCCAGTTTTCATTAGTATAATTTTTAAGTTCCTTTTTTACGTTTTTTGTGCTCTGTTGAACAGTGTTTTGTAATGTGGATCTAGTGTTCTGTGATATAAGTTTCTAAATTGGTTTTTCTGTTTGATCAGTTTGTGAATGTGATGTGGAGTGAAGCTTTTGCGAAGCGTTTCTATTGGTCGAGAGGCGTGGCTATGGGCGGCGCGGACCGTATCGGTGAACTCAGAAATTTTTTGATCTATGTCAGAATTAGAATTAATGGAATTTGGGTGATAGTTGAAAAGCGAAAGTTTAGTATTTAAATAATTAGAAAATAGCGGCCAATTCGTGTGAACTGCCCTGGGGTTAGTGACATCTTTGTTAAGTTTAAGAGTAAAGTTAAGCATAACTGGGTTGTGGTCAGATGACAGCTCATGAAGAGAGTTGATGGTATAGGGGTAATAAAAATTTCTAATAATAGCTATGTCTAAAGTATTAGCTGAATTAAGTCCGAATCTCGTGGGAGTATCCGGGTATGCAATATAAAGATTAGCCAAGTTAGTAAAGTCCAGGAGTCGTACGCCTCTGGATGAGTTAGTATTGCAGTTCCAGGCAGTATGCGGGGCATTAAAATCGCCAAATAAAACGCAGTTACTGCTGGTTTGAATAAGATTCTCAATGTCGATAGTGAAGGTATACTCGTCGGAATTCGGCGGTATATAAACACTAACAATCGAAATTGATCGTGATCAAAAGGAGTTAAAATTACGATAGTAGCTTCAATAGTTTGCATAGGAGGGTAGGGAGAGAATAATGATTAATAGCGTTTTTAACGAGAATGAGAGTTCCACCGAAGGCCCTGTTGTTATCAGAGGATGTTGGTCTGTCATTTCTATAGCAGGTGTAGTTAGCTATGTTGATGTTGTGTGAAGGTCTCAAATGTGTTTCTTGAATTAAGATTAAGTCTGGGGAGTGCTGCTCAATAAAAATTTTAAGTTCGGTAAGTTTACTTAATAAGCCGTTAGCGTTCCAGGAACACAAACTGAGGCCGATAGGTGATTTACTTATCATTATTAATTTTATTGCAAGATGCCTCTATTAGGCCGTACATTTGGTTTGCATCCGCTTGTGCGGAGTTAACAGTATCGAAATTATTAGCAAGATTAGGGGTTGAGTTCATTGCATTTAAGAGTTGGATAAGACACTGAACAGTGGTACTTAGCAAAGCTTTAATATCGTTATTGTTATTACCATTTATAACATTAGAGTTTACAGTAGGGGTTGGGTTATAATTAAGTATTGGGGGTGCAGTTTCTTTTAGAATTGAATGGGTGGTATAATATTAACGGCCTCAGTTTGGCGAGAAGTCTCAACTCTTCGTGGCGCCATCTGTTGCTTATTTTGAGAGTTATTTCGCGGAGTGTTGTTCGTTACTTGCGCGTAAGAGAAGTTTGGTCTTACAAAGCTGTTGTACAGGTTTGTGTATGTATTCCTGTTCGTTTTAGCAGCGCCCTTAGGGGGCTTGGGGAAGCAGGGGCAACCATGCCAGTTGGCCATGTGTCCATACACCTGGCAATTGATACAAAATTTAGTTTCTAAGCGTTGTTTGATGGGACAGTCCTTGGTGAGGTGTTCTTCACCGCACTTCAGACATCGTGGCTTTAGAAAACAGTTATCGGAATTGTGATGAAAGTTTTGGCAAGTGTAACACTGGGTTACTCCCTTGCCATTATAGCCGTCAACAGTAATGTTGAGGTGGGCTAGCGTTTTTAAGTCGAATATTTTGAGATTTTCCATTGATCTAGGGAGAGTTACAAGGAATATTGGTAATTTTTTGCTTCGTGCGACGACCTACAAGTTGTGTTACTTTATCAGGTTCAAAACCTTCGGCTTCAAGATCGGCTTTAATGGTTTCTGGGTCAGCGGTTTTAGGGAAGCCCTTAATGACTATTTTGATGGGTCTTTCATTTTGGGGGTAATTGTGTAAAATCGGTATCCGAGACTTTCATAGTGTGCTTAACTGTCCTGTTTTGTTCTTCTGTGTTGGAATAGAGTTTGATATATTCGCCAGTGGTTTTTAATCTTAAGTGGGGAAAGTACTTTTTCATTGTATCGACTTGTTCACGATACGATTCGTTTATTTTCATCATAACGGGAGGTGGGAGAGCATTTGTACCTTGATATTGTTTAGCTTTTTCATTGGGTTTATTTAGAGTTGCTGTAGATGGCGCCACTTGACCTATGACTTGTTGCTTCATTATTACATTGGGGAGTAAAGAATACTGATTGTCTAAGACAAGATCTTCTGATTTTTCGAGAATAGCTTTTCTAGCAGTTTTACGGAGTGGAGGAAACTCAAAGTCATCCTCGTCTTTTCTTTTTAATTGGGAATTTCTCCTAGTAGGAGAGGGTGGTGGAGTAGAATTTGGCGTGTTTCTAGGGGAAATAAGATGAGAGCAGCCTGGGTTGGTACAGGGGGGGAGAGAGTCAAAATCACTCACCGCTTGTTGGAGAGTGCCTTGCACGTCCTGGAACTCATTCCATGCGAGTTGATAAAGAGCGTCAGTTTCAACATGTCCTTGGTCAGATCGTAGGAGTGAGACGGTTTTTTCCTTCTCATTGCATATTATGCGTAACCTCCTTATATAATTCTTCATCGCGGTGAGCTCCTCGCAGGGGGTGGGAGCAGTACCGGATGAGGCAGTAGAGAGCGGTGATTGGGGTGTAAAGTCCATGTCCGTTTGGAGTTCGTGAGCCATGTCCAGTCGTATCCGAGAGTAACCAAAAGATTGTAAAAACTGTACTACGTAAATAGCACTGAAAAGTGCTGTAGCCAGTTATACGTGCGTAAGAGTGGAGGTGAAACGTGCGAAATAAATTGGGGCGTAGAGAAGACGCATCCAATTTATGTGATAGAGGGAGATCTCTTTGCGGGCCACTGTCAAGAGCGGCGACCAGTCAACCTCTCTATAGTAGTTGAGTGACTAAATTCGTCGTGCAAGCGCTTATATTTCGCGGCGGTTTACCCCTGTATTCTGGAGAGGATTCTTTTTCGAAACACAATCAGCTTTTCTGATTGGTCTGAAGTCAGCGGAGGGATATCTTCCCGGGGTCCATGACTCCCCAAAACGCGGAAATTCCCAAAAACATCCCATATCATGATGTATTTATGGGTACGTTGCCTTCTTTCCAGGCGTGGGAAATGCGTCACCCTTTTTCGGTGGGGTGAGAGGCACTCCCAGAAATTCCTCTGCTTGTAAACAACAGGGCCGATATACAAATTACTGTTGTAATCCTTATGGAAAGGCGG